>LPNX010426417.1:3677-23501 GCA_001517045.1 Pseudotsuga menziesii | reverse complement strand
ACCAAGAGATCACACCTGATCCCATACTGAAGCAACATCCTGAAGTACTCTTCCTATCGATGGCACTTCCTGCCCAATCTGAATCAACATAACCCTCCAAGTTAATCTTCTGATTCACATCATACTTGAGCCCATAATCAATTGTACCTTTCAGGTACCTCAGAATATGATTTGCAGCAATCAAGTGAACACTTCTCGGATCTGTCAAGTACTGGCTCAAGGTGTTCATAGCAAAGCAAATATCTGGTCTCGTGTTCGTCAGGTACATCAATGACCCAATCATCTGATGATACATCGTAGCATCAACTAACTTTGACGAAGCATCACTCAATAGCTTCAGGTTCAATGCCAAAGGTGTAGACATAGCCTTGCAGTCCATCATCCTGAACCTCTTCAGGATCTCTACTGCATACTTCCCTTGTCCAAGGAAGATCCCATGTATACTCTACCACACCTCCATACCTAGAACAATAGTGCATCGACACATAACAGGAGCATCACTGGTCTTCCGCCTTCAACCTTGAGGAAAAGGTTGGAATCCACTTTACTCTCAGTAAAGCCTAGAGTCATTAGTAATTTATCCATCCTCTCGTATCATGTCGAACCTTAGGATCTTCTGTAGTCACTCCCTCTAATGTGGAGGATCATACTCCCTCTGTCTTCCGTACTCTATGCACTGAAACATTCTGTACTGGAGTGACAAGTAGTATCCATCTAGGATCACTAGATACTAAAATCCTCTATCTTGAACTTCTTCAAAAGTTCATCTCGCACCCATCTGTGAGCTTGTCATCCTCTATCAACCTTGTAGCAAAGGTTAAGATATTCATTAAGCTCATCATGTATGTGTTTCAAATCTTACTAGTTGCAAATGTCTCTTCGTAGTCTAGGCCTTCCTTTCATGAGAAGCCTCATGCTACGAATCTTTCTTTGTATCCCACGATGTTTCCATCTACTGCATGATGGAACTATGAGATTCTCTTCAGGTCTCGATACTGCGCCCTGACATCATTCTTCTTGAACTGGTCTTCCCTTTCTTCTTGATGGTTGGAAGGTTCTGCATCAATGATATCACTGCACTCGTCATATTATTCTTCATTTTGAAATGTCGTCACTTGTTCTTCGAAACAAGTCTTCATTCTTCTTTGCTTGTAGGTGATTATGTATGCGATCTTTCCTACAAGTCAAATGCATTTGTATGGTTAGAAACATTTCATAAGGAATATGCATACTGGCAAGTTACTATGCATAAGTATATGATCATGCAACTACTTTAGCCAATACAACATTCATCCATATCCCACTGAAACTTTCTAGATGCCTTCCATCTCTACCAAGACAACATTGAGATTGTGCACTAATCCAATATGTCAGCAAAGAGGTTTCATTCTAGATAAGTAGCAATGGAGAATTTGTATAGCACCATGAGCTACTTACCCATCACATGCATATTAGTAGTATACTGTCATTAATGCAAACATCCAATCATGCATGATACATCAACTGAATATAAACAAATGCATAACAAAACAATATCATGAAATGACAACTGAATACTTATCTTTATTTGTTTCATGGGTAGACTGCTTCTTAATCCTTCAGCTTCACTATCTTCTTCATTCATGGTAGCATCGTTTCTTATCCAAATGATAAGGAGGATAAGAATTTCTTCAAGAGTTGAGTTCTTCATATTCCTCATTGCTTGAGGGATCTTCTTTGGATGGCAATATCTTGATCTTCAATTTCTCCCATCTTCTCTTCTCTTCTTATGATTCAAGCTTCTTCTTCTTCCCAAATTTCGCTGAAAGTGATCACTTCCTTCTGGAACACATTCCTTGAATGAATGAATTCCACGATCTTGGGAGACCATTCAAGGTGGCCATCATTACTTCTGCATTCTTCACTTTTTCTTTTACCGCTTCAAGTTGTTCTTGATTTGAGAGACTCTTATGACTGCATGGTCTCTCCATTCTAGATCTTCACATTCTTCAACTGGTTTCTTTAGGTCATATTCTGATTTTGTTCTTCCCTTCAAATAGCTTGAAATTCTGGAAGACCTTCAACAGCTTTGCTTGCAATAGGTAGTGCTCTGTAATGCACATGTACAATCCTTCTATGCCAAAGCTCATTTGGCTCTACTGTGTCATGGTTCAAGGATTGTTCTGGATATCCCTTCAATTTGTACAAGCCTCCTTCTTGTTCTTCAATCACTACCACATCATTGATAGTCTTTCCTTTTGGCCATATGATGACTTGACCATCTATGAATGCAGCCCGCATTCCTTTTGCATCAATGCTGAAATGGAGAGAAGGTTATTCTTCAATCCTGGAACAAACAATACTTCTTTCATTGTTAGAGACTTAACAGAGTCTAGCTTGTATGAAGATTCCCCACTACCTTTTATTGGACATTGGTAATCATCTCCTAGTCTCACCTTGTGAGGTGATTCATGTTCTGACAGTCTTACAAAGTATTCCTTGAATCCCGTCATATGTTTGGAAGCCCCTCTATCTATAAGCCAATCATCACTCCCATGAGTAATGTTACCTGTGAGAGCTGATATTAGAACATATTCATCCTCACTTGAAGAATCTTCACTTTCATGTCTGGATCTCTTTCTGGATGGTTCATCATCCTCTGTAGCATGGGCATGATGTATTCTTTGGCCTTGTCTCCCTCTGAAACTGGAACCTCTATACTCATGTAGGTGTCCAATATAGAGAGATAAAATACTTCTATGCTTGGAACTTGTCAACTTCACCAAGCTTATCATCAAGCTGATGTGAAAGATCACTTTTAAATGAGAACCTCAAATGGAAATAGCAAAGGATTAGATCTTACCGATTTGAGGTGTCCGTCCTTGTTCCGGAGTTCACTGATCTAGGGTTTGTCGCAGAAACCCTAATTTTCAAAACTAGGAATATTTTAGATCTGATTGGATGAACAGATAGATCTCTTCAAATGGAGCAGTCCAATGTACTCCTTTTCTGAAAATAGTGGAGGGAAGCTCTTGAAACAAGAAGCCCTAATTTTCTGATTTCTTCTGCAGAAATTCCTATTACTGTTTCTATGATATCTCTGAAATTACTGCTCCTCTATGTCTGCAATTTCTCACTGAGGTAACCTCGCATGTCCCTGATCCAACACCGTAGGTTTCATCAGAATTGGTTTCACCAGTTGGGATTTAGGATCCTTTTCCCAAGGTGACCTGTTACAGGACTGTTTAGAACAGAGAAGTTGTACGGCATGCCACGTGTCACTGGTTCAACTTCTGACCCTGATATTCAGACCACAGAAAGTAAAGTCCGTGCCCTTTCTGGAACATCTTCAGTAATTCTATGTGGACCTCTGTAGCCCAAGATATTGCAGATCCCCCCAGGTGTCCTGTTTATGGATGATTTCTGAAAGAGGATGGAACCCTAACTTGGAGAGATCATATCTCCTAGAATATAGCGAATCGGAGGCTGATATTTGGACACAGTGTTCATCAGGATGTTATATTTGGCCCCTGGAATTTTAAGCTTCTAAGACTTCACCAATCTCGGAATATAGCGACTGTACCAAAACTTTCCAGTTTTAGTATTTAGGGTTTCTCCTAGCTCAGGGTCAAACTAGGGTTTGACTTTCCTAGAGATTTACCCAACCAAATTTCTTGATCCAAGTCTCTAAACTTCTGTTTTTATGAGGAGAACAATCCTATGCTGGTCTCACTCAAAAATTCCTCTTCAGTAGAAAGCCCTAATTTCCACATCAAAACTGAAAATGCTTGAAATTGAATTCCGCATCGACAGAAAGATGCACCCTTCAATGGAGAGTCATCTTAGCATACTTTTGCTGAAAATATGTGGAGGAAGATCCACAAAATAGGAAGCCCTAGTTCCCGTAGCTGCACAATGTCTTCTTCTCAAGTTAGCTCTGATCCCATGTTAGTTTTTCAACATTTAAGCTAGCATTATGTTAAGATCTTTTCACTGAGAGAATAACAAGCACAGCAATAACATAAGCACATCACAAGACACAATAGACACAAAGAGTTTTCCTCGGGGAAACCATAAAGGAGAAAACCCCGCAACTTCCTCTAAGATAGTATCACCACAATATGTGAAACCCAAAACAGTAAGATGCACTCTCCACACAGCAATAGCCTTCTGTCTTCTGTCAAGCCAAAGTATTTCCTTCTCCAAAGGTGCGCCACACTTAAGAGAGCAAGTGATGTACTTCACAAGTGATAAATAGAGAGACTCTCACTCTCTATTTATATTCATCGTTCACTTGAATTACATTTTCACACGTAGGCTCAACCTAATAATTACTAATCGAGCCTACACCTTAATTAGTGTATAATAACTCAAGTGCCCCGAAACTGAGGGGACTTACCTAATGACTTGATATGACTTGATTACATTATTAATCCTCCCGATCGGAACATCGAGGCATGACCACATGACTCAAATACATAATAGAAACATCTCGGAGTGAACATCAGGTTACAATACATAAGATACATAGAAGAATACATTCTGAAGTTACATATACATCAACATAGGCCAGTAAAAGGAAAATTCAATGTTAGGAAAAGGAGATGCAAGCCATAAGTGGGAATGGAGAATTGTATGTAACTAAAAGAGGGGAAGCCATAAGAATTCTTAGGGCGTACATTAGAATTTTTTCCAATTTTGAGTGTACTGTTGTAGGAATGCCACTATGCAAATAAGGCATGCCACTATGCAAATAAGGCACTGACTTAATAGTCACAATCCCATTAGTATCATAAATTATGGGAGAGATTATAAAAACATCCCTACACAAATTTTAACCGATAAGTATGGTTTCGGTGTTTCATTTGGAGAATAAAATACTATAACAATAGTTGTTATTATGACTCTTAAAGGGTCCTAGATGAGATTTGTGCACTTTTTGGCAGTTCAACTTTCAAGCAAAAGAACCCATAAACAACAAGTATGTGCACCCTATAAAACATGGAAACGATGATAAAACATATTAGGTAAAATGGATAATCATCTACAACATCACAACATCATTCATGGAAAACTAAAAACCACTTAAAGGAGATATGTTCTTTGAAGGAGATAGTCCATTAAAGGAGAACCTCCAGGTTTTGTACAGACATATATTGGCATAAATTTTAGTGTTATATGTGATGCATATGCATAACATATCGTCTCAAGCTTGACAACGTTGAAATGCCAAAGTACAATGGCCACAACCATACATATGAAACTTATGAATCCTACCCAATTCATGTTAGCAAAAGGCAATGCAAGCAATAAGTTAGAATGGAGACTTGTATGTAACTAAAAGAGGGGCATACATTAGAATTTTTAGGGCTACCAAATTCCCACACCTATTAACCAAACTCATTCTTGACAAGCTTTTTCTTTAACAAGTTTTTGGCTTACAAGTCTTTCCAAGTTTTTTTTCTTATAAGTCTTTCCACTTTTTTTGTTAGTCTTTTGCTATGCCTATGCCAAATTTTTGTTTAGCCATGGTGCAGGTAGAACTAAACAGGTATTTTTTAGACCTGTCTTCCTCCAGTGAAGGGAGTTTGGGAAGGCTAGAGGAAAGTGAAATATCTAGTAGGTCTACATGGGATAGATCATCTAGATGTCAGAAGATCAGAATAACATTCGACAAATGCATGAATTTTTTTCTCCAAGGAGGGGGGTCATGTTCCTATGATGATGAGATAGTGGGAGACATCGATGTGCCCTTAAGGTACCAACACCTAGTGAAACAATGGGTGCCTAGCGATCTTCCTAAAGTAAACACTGATTTTTGTGTGAATGAGAGGATATATAGAATTGCACCGTCGTCATTGCATGGATTGGGGTTGTTTTGCATGGATGGAATAAAGGTTGGATATGGTAGATGTACAGAATTGATGGAGTATGTTGGATCCTATTACAACTACAATGATTGGATGCACCTGGTCCAATATACACGAAGTATGCGTAGATATGGGTTGTCAATGAATTATATACAACTGAAAGACAAAGCTCAAAATAAAGGAGCAATGATGTACATGGACGGAAGGCCAAAAACAATCGGTAATATTGTGGGGTTTATAAACAGTACACAACCAGGGTCTACATTAAAGCAACCCAATTGCATATTTGAGTCGTGTGAAGGAAACCGTGTCTTTGTATGTGCAATTAAATCAATAGCTGCTAGCAAAGAACTGCTTATTGTTTACAATTTGAATCATGTAGATACAAACAATGTTAGTATGGTTGTGGTACAACAAACAATTTAACCACCCTTTTATTAATTATTTTAACATCTATAGGAGTTTTCGTTAGCATATAATCGAAATTATCTACTTTTCAAGTTTCCTTATGTAACTTTTAGTATGTTTTTTATGTAGGGTTCTCTCAGGGGCACCTCCATCTTCATAGATGTTTGTTGACCCAAGTCAAGGCAACAGGTATACATCGATATTGCCAATGTAATATTAAATTTAGGATGGACATATAGATACGTTGTTATGTATTTTCATTAGTATATTAGGTTCGTTTATATAATATTATCTATTTTCCATGCAAAGTGTTGATCAGGGAAGCCAATCGGCTATTGATCAGCCGACTACAGTATCAGGCCAACAGACAAACATGAATGTAATTCTCCATTTCAAATACTTTAAAATCATAAACATGTATACCGTGACGCATTATGTTTATTTTGTTATGCATTCTTTCATTTTCATGGTTGCGTTCATGATGGTAATGTTGTCTACCTTTTTTGTAGATTGATCGGGGAAAGTCCCCAGCTGTTGATCAGACGACTGGAGCCTCGAGGAAACCAGTAAACTTAAATGTAATTCCACATTCTAAATACTTAAAAAATGTACACATATAAAACATGTAGCATAGTGTTTATTTTTGTTTTGTATTTGTTAGCTTTTACATATTGTGTTCATTGTGATAATGTTCTCTACTTTTTTCGCAGGTGGCTGATAGAGGTAAATCCCCATCTGTTGATCAGACCATGCCCTTTTCTAGGCGTCAGGTAATCCTAGATGTAATCCCTAATACAATTATTTGCACACACTATATTTTCAAAGACTAAGCAATTTTTTATATATTTCAATTGTAGACATGGGATTCCGTTTATCAAACGACGTCTCAAAACTCTTTACAAAATGAGGTCTCTCAGTTGATGTGAGATAGTGAAGTTAGAGAGTATGCAGACCCGTTGAGGGTGCTACAAAGGACAAGGGAAAAACAAAATGAGGAACTGATTCGTCTGACATTGGAAGCTCCACTAACAGAAGGGTTCAAAAAAAGGATTCAATTGTTGTTACAGCAACATAAACAAGTGGACGTAAGTTATTGAATAAAAATGTAAATTCATTTATAAAAACTTTATAATATTTGATTTTATATGTTGTTGAACTTATAATACAATGGTTTGAATTTACAGCATGCTATGGAGATTACCAGTGGAGGTCAAGGAAATGTTGGTCCTAGTGACCAAACCACTCCACGTACACCACACACTTCTCCCATATTGTCCACTGAACAATCGGCAACACGCTCTGTGACACCGCCGAGGGTAGCAGAGGGTGCAGCCGATGTTTCCCCACCCACAACAGATGCTACAAAAGAAGGGGCGGATGTCGGGCTAGATAGAGATGTGGAAGCGTTTCCTGGATCTTCTCGTGTGACTAGCACTGGTTCAATAGAGTGTACATTTTTGGTGAATGAAGAACTGGTTCCAATAAAGATAGAGAGGATTCCAGGTCATTATATATTGTTCAATTTAGTTTTTATAATTTGTGTCTAATAAACTGATAATATTTTCTAATGTTGACTAATGATGGCATTAATGCTTTTGCAGGAAATGATATATTTTATAAACATATGAATGATTTGGGCTTGGATATCTTCAGGCCCACCATCTGCACAATGTGGAACAAGTAGCCAAACTATTTAAAGGATGATCTGACTAATTGCTTGGTTAGTCTGTTCGGAAAATATACCTTCGATACCTCAAAGGTACTATAGAAGGCTGGAAAACATCTGAAGATTGTCCGAGACCAATATAGGGTTTACCTAGAAAAGAATCATAGGTATGAGCACCCTCCAATGATTCCATTTATGGAGTGGAAAACCTTGGTGGAATATGGAAAAGATAAGGGCCTGAGAAAATCAGGAAAGATACCACCAGGTGGAACAGGGAGGTATGCAATACATTCCAAAATGTAGTGGTAAGCCTTATTATTACTGGTTTTTATATCAATTTTGGTACATAAACTAATGTAATTAAGAACTTAATTAGGCTCTTGGGCACATATAAGGCCACAAAGGCAAGAATTGAAAAAATTGGCCAACACAAGCTTAGGCCTGGTGGTTACTCCAACTTGGTGGCCCGATATGTAAGTATCGCAAAACCTGAATCTGCATCCAAGTATCATACAGATTATTATTTTTGTTTTTTTTACAAAAGGATTTAAAATTAAGGACATCATGCAAATATGAAGGCCGACCGGTTCAAATAATTGCCCAGTGCAGATTACATGAAGCTTGGCTTCGAACAGGGCTTTGACACTGATGTTGAACACCGGAGAAGCTTGTCTAGGAATACTGCATGATCTTCTGCTGATCCATCTGGTGCCCATGTATGTGAAAACTATATAGTTTAATGATAATTTATTAATTCTCATGCAATTTGTTCCTTATAAATAAACTAACATAAATTATTTATTCCTTTTTGTGCAAGAAAGTAATGATCCCGTTCATGTCGAGGATGTTGTTAGCTGGAATATTTCACCTCCTATGGACAGTAAGGTGTTCCATTGATCTGAATGGTTCAGATCCAGAACAAATAGAGTACATAGGTTGAATACTCTCCCTAGACATCGTAGATACCTGGAATGCAATGCTTCGATTGTTACCCTGTGTACCTGCAATAAGCTTCAACACACAAATAGATCAAGCCAGCTAGAATATAATCTACTTATCTATATTAGTGACTAAGGAATCTAACAACATACATGTGAAATCGAACAACAACAATATATGTGGGACAGAAATCAACTTGCATTAATATATAAATATGAAGAAGTTTACAACCAAGCCTTAATATTGACACGCATCTCCATGAAACCAAGCATTCTCATCCCCATAAACTCTGACTCTAGCTCTCTCTATGCTCTCCAATGGTATGGACCAAGTGATCAATCTAAAAACATAACAATACCTTAAGAGTTCTCCCCCTCAACCATGGCCATAAGCTTGTATTTATAAGGCTTAATGGATAGGGTAGGTTGAGATATTAGTGGGTGAGGTGGCCTCTAAGATCCTAAGATGAGGGATCTCGAGCTCAACTAACCCACAACAGTAGGGATAAGGGAGGAGATGAGGCTTATCATCTAGAATCCTCGATAAACTTCTCTTTTTCCCTTTTTACCCAGGGTATCGCATTTCTCCTTCAATGATAGAGCGGTTCTGGTAATAACCTCTTATGGACCAAGGGTCATAAGCGGTGGCACCGCTTGTGGGCAACAGGGGATGGGCGGTGTGAACAAGGGTACCGCCTCTAGATAAAGGGGCAAGTGCAGTGCTGGGAAATTTCATAGAAGATTGATGATAACCATGAGTTTCCACTCCAAGAGCTGGGATTCAGGGCAAGTATGCATGTCAAAGTTCTTATCACATGATGGTGACAGGATTTTGGTATAACAAGATGCCCCCAAAAGCATGAGTCTTAGAGGGATATGATAAACGAGAGCTTTGAGAGAACAATTCGTCACCATGAGATGAAAATGTTGGCTCGATTGGAGTATGTCATCAAGTAGGAATCTATAGTACATCAGTATATTGACTCATATACACAAGTAACCAAACTCATGGCTGCAGACCAATACAAGGAAGATCCATGAGAGGAATAAACAAGCATGGCTACTAGAATACAGCGTAGATCCATGTGATAGAGGACTCAAACTTGGACATAGCTACCAGACATACAATGTAGATCTATTTCATACAGACGCAAATTTGAGCATAGCCACGACCATACAAATGTGGATCCATGCTAGATATACAAAACTCCATCGCAACCTAGGGAAAAGCAATGAGCACTTTAAACTAACACCCAGGGTCTTCATCTTGTCTTCCACAAAGTACGATTCTATCCATTGGATTACAATGATCTGAATTCAAACACGGTAGAAACCACTTGATTACCGGCCAATGATGTGAACCATTAACAAGTGCAAGGGAGATCACCATTAATGTCAATGATTCCCAAGGTACTCTAGTACAATCTACTAAGTGTGAATAGATATCCTAATGCCGAACACCCAGTCTACTCTATCGATCAAAGTTTAATGATGTGAACCTATGTTGAGAGCAAGATAATCTGTCATTAAGGAATACATATCTCAAGGTACTAAATATTGTTTCTAAGACTATTTCCCAGATGATAAGCTGATGTCGACGGGAAAAGTCTCATCGAAGGAGGGCCATGATGAGTCCCACATTGATGACACAAAACTTGGAACATATTTATAGAATTATGTGAATGTAGTAACCATATGACTGATGCAAAGACTGTGTAGACTGCAGAGGTAAAAAAATTTCAAAACCCCTTTGAACATCGGGTGGCACGACAAAAAGACTTGGAAGCATGACTGAATGGGACAAACACACAATGCGACAGTGGACAATGCATTCTTTTGAAAGACTCAAAGGATTGACATGACTCATGAAAGTGGATCATCACGGAGACCAGCTGAATACCCAATTGACTGACATGATGTGCAAACAAGTGCCATGTTCAAAGGTAGCGAAAACCAACTGCCATTATTTGCAAAATGATTCCCTTCCCATTTCTCCCATAATGATTAATGAGTTCCTCTTTTTGGTTTTATGAGTTCAAAGAGGGTAACAAACACTCGATATAGCTTGTCAGAAGACAAGTCTAGACTCATATATTTTACGAACCTGAGAGAGGAGGGGTTCATTCCCAAAACGGGTCTCTCAATGTTTGATTTAACGAGTCCACTAAAAGAAAACTTGGTATCATTCATGTTTAGAGAATCTGAATGAATATGGAAGAATAATCCAAAGGGGTCCTTTTTCGTATGATTTAGTCCCTAAGGCCCAAAAAAGTGTAAAATCATACCTTAGAGAACCCTTCCAGTCAATGTCCTTGGTTCTCTTGTGAAACACATGATTCTTTAATAATGCAATGGATGAATTGTTTTCACAGAAGATGGTTGTCAGTTCTTGATGGTTCCATGAAAAGTGTTTTAACACTCTTCTCATCCAGACAGCTTGACATGCAGTGCTTGTAGCTGCAACATACTCTGCTTCTACTGAAGACAGAGTTACTATGGGCTATTTCTTTGAATCCCATGAAACAACACCTATACCAAAATGAAATGTGTACCCAGATGTGATCTTCCTGTCATCTATGTTGCCTCCATTGTCACTGTCAGTGTAGCCAGGAAGTGTAAAATTTTATGAGGTTGAATACATAATGTCAAGTTCATTTGTGCCACTTACATACCTCAAAATTATTTTACCTGCTTTCCAATGTGAGTATTTTGGTGAATCCATGAATCTTGAGATCATACTTACTCCATACATGATGACTAGTCTTGTCTATATTAAATACATAAGGATGCCAACAAGCCTTTTAAACAATGTAGGATCTACAGTTGATCCTTCATCATCCTTGCTTAATTTTAAACCTGTTATTACTGGTGTTGGGGTTGCCTTGCAATTAGACATGTTAAATATTTTCAAAACTTCACTTGCATATTTAGACTATGATATAAATATACTACTTTCAGACTGCTAAACTTCAATGCCCAGAAAAAACTTCATAAGCCCCAAATCAGTCATTTCAAATTCACTTTCCATGACTGCTTTAAAATCTTCTATGCCAAAGTGACTAGTAAATATTAAATCATCTACATACAGGCGAACAATTAATATCTTACCTTGCTAATTCACTTTGGTGTACAATTTCGGTTCACTTTCACTTCTGTGAAATCCATTTTTAGTGAGATATGAATCAATCTGACTATACCAAGCTCTAGGAGCTTGCTTCAAACCATAGAGTTCCTTTTTCAGAATGTACAATTTATGCCCTTGACCTAGAACATCGTAGCCTTGTGGATGTTCCACATATAATTCCTCTTCTATATATCCATTCAAAAATGCTGACTTAACATCCATTTCATAAACAAGCCATTTTTTTGTGCAGCAATGGCCAAAACTATTTTGATTGTATCCATGCATGCAACAGGTGCAAACGTTTCATTGAATTCTATGTCGGGTTACTGTGTGAACCCTCTTGCTACCATTCTTGCTTTGTGCTTATGCACTTTTCCATAAGCCTCTTTCTTTTTCTTATAAATCCATTTGACGCTGATTACATCTTTGTCTTTTGGTACATCAACCAACTCCCATGTCTGGTTATTCTCAATGAATTCTATTTCTTCATCCATGGCTTGTGCCCATACTTCTTCTTC
Organism: Pseudotsuga menziesii; assembly: GCA_001517045.1. Lineage (NCBI taxonomy): Eukaryota > Viridiplantae > Streptophyta > Pinopsida > Pinales > Pinaceae > Pseudotsuga > Pseudotsuga menziesii. The sequence goes on along the minus strand of LPNX010426417.1, from coordinate 10,998 downwards.
GACGGCTTCTTAAAATGTTAGTGGATCATATATAGGATAAAATAATGCAAAGAGAGAGAATGAATTTGGTGTACCAACTTCATATATCTCATGTAGACTTCTTGACTTTACCGGTTTTGTCGATGTCGACCTTGACAAAATGCTTAATTGAGTCTGCTGTCCTCTTGGTGTGCTTGTTGGTGTAGCTTGAGCTGCCACTTGTGTCAATGGTCCTTGTGTTGAACCATGTCATGGTGTCATGGGAGTTGACGGTGGTGCAACCGGTTGACTTGCATGTGGTGTTTGAACCACTTCCTCTATCATATCATCATTGTCGACATTCGACACAATCTTGACATTTGTGTCGACAGTTCCATCCCATGATTCATTCTTGACAAATTGAACATATTGACTGATAATCACTTTCCTTGCGACAGGATCATACAACTTTTATGCTTTTGTTTCTCCAGAATAGCCGACAAAAATACATTTTTGTGCCTTGTTGTCTAGCTTCTTTCTCAGCTCATCTGGAATATGAGCATATGCAACACAACCAAAAAATTTTAAATGAGAAACGCTATGATTCATACCTATGATGCTTCTTGGGGAACTTTTTTCTTCACACTCTTTGTCAAACATCGGTCCATAATGTATACTGTAGTTGCAAATGCTTCACCCCAATATTCATTTGGAAAATGCTTGGCTTCCAACATGCTACGCACCATATCCATGATGGTTCTATTCTTTCTTTTGGAAACACCATTCTGCTAAGGTGTATATCGTGTAGTGAATAGCTTTTGAATTCCATGGGGCTTGCAAAAATTTAGAAATTCATTTGAAACATATACAAATCCTCTGTCGGTCCTTAATATCTTGATGCGGTGTCCACTCTCAACAAGTGCCTTGAACTGCTGAAAATAACTAGATGCATCATACTTATGTTTCAGAAAATATACCAATGTTTTTCTTGAGTAGTCATCAATAAAAGTTAGAAAATAATTGCAGCCACCAATGGATGATGTCTGCATTGGACCACAAATATCAGAGTGCACAATTTCAAGTGGTGTGCATGCTCTATAACACTTTCCAACTGGAAAAGTCTCTCTATGTTGCTTGCCAAAAATGTAGCATTCAAAAGCCCTCTTTGGTCCATCGATCAATGGAAATCCTTTCACCATATTCTTTGTGTGCAATAGCTTCAGCCCACCAAAATTCAGATGTCCAAATCTGAAATTCCAAAACCAAGATTCATCTTGAACTTTTGTTTGAAATGCAACCTAAAAATAAGTGCTGCCATTTTCTTTCTTATCGAGGGGCTCGAATGTTTCTTTACTTTCTGCCTTGAATGTAACTCCTGTATTTGTCTTCCCTTTCATGTCGGTAACTATCCTCAATGGAAACAAGTGATTGCTTGTTATTGGCACTTTTGCTATCAGCTGGTCACTTGGACGCTTGTCTTTGATCACATAGTGATCATATTCTATATAGACTCTGTAGCCTTTCTATATCAACTATCCAATGCTCAACAAATTATGTTTCATACCTTCGGAATGGTAGACATTAGTGATATACTTACTCTCCCCCTGTTTGGTTAGAATACCAACAATATCCTTTCCCAAAACAATAACTTGGACATTGTTTCCAAGTGTAACATCAGTTTGCACTGAATTATCTAGACTGGAAAAAAAAATTAATTACCAGTCATATGATTGTTGTATCCTGAATCTAAGTACCATATGTCATGTGGACTTTCTTGAACAACATTGCATTCAATTGGAGATGTAGTTTCCATTAACATTGCACTTGTCGGAGTGTTGGTGTTGGTCGAATGATTTGGGATTTGCCTTCCTTGGTCATATTGTTTCTTCCTACATTCATATGCATAATGACCAAATTTCTTACAATAATGACATTGGATTTTTTATTTATCAAACCTATGGCCACTTGGCTGACTTGGATTCTGATTCTCTCCTCTACCAGCAACATTTGCAGGAATTTTGCTTCATCCTCCACTGGAAGAACTTCTTCCTCTACCTATGGAGTTGTTTCTCCCCCTGTCTCTACCACGACTTATGGATGGTTGTGATGTTAATGCGCCTTCCAATGATGTTTGTGTTCTGTGTGTTCTTCCAAGGTCACAACCAATGATTCAAATATTGGGGGAATACTTCTGACAATTTTTTCAACCACCCTTTGGTTTGTGATGGTTTCTCCATGAGATTTAAGTTGATTTAACAAATCAACAACTCTGGTGTAGAATGTGTCTACAGTATCTGAATCTTTCATTGATAGAGATTCGAAATCTCTTCTCAGAATCTGCAACTTGGATGTCCTTACCTTATCCAAACCTTGATAGGCGGTCTCCAATGTATCTAATGCTTGCTTAGCATTAATTGTTGCTTCTACTCTTGGGAGTATGCTTTCATGCATGGATTGGTGTGCGTAGAATAGAGACTTTACATATTTCTTCCCCTATTCCCTTAAGGCATCTTTCTCAACTTGTGTGATATTCTTATATGCTGTTATATCCGCTGGTTCTGCATAACCATGCTGGACTATCTCCCAGACATCTTGACCTTTGAAAAAAGCCTTCATTGTTAGAGACCAATATTCATAATTCTTTCCTGTAAAAATTGGAGTTTGCAATGACCTAGAAGTGGAAGCCATTTTTAATTTTTAACTTTCCTTAGAAATATATTTTTCCACATTTTTTTAAGACAATATTTCTTTCCTAAACCTTGATCTGATACCAGTTAACCAAAACTGAGTCATCTAAACTTGAGTTTACCTCTCAGTTATAAAAAAAAATCATGCCAACCTCTTTTTGTTTTTACTTTTCAGGCGAAACTGACTAGACAAGTATACCAATATGGTGGGCCTTTTAGACCCGACTATTTTAACTTGACAAGTTCTTACTTGTCGATTCTACCGACAGTTACTTTTTACTTCAAACACTTGTTGGCTTGACCACTTGGACAACTTGTCAGTTTTACTCAACTATTTTACTTGGACTCACTTGCTCTGGTTTGGTTTTAGTCGGAATTTACAAATGAGATTTCTTAGTCTAAAAGACATAATAAATTACAAAAAAAATTCACCTGCCAGCAAGNTACTCAACTATTTTACTTGGACTCACTTGCTCTGGTTTGGTTTTAGTCGGAATTTACAAATGAGATTTCTTAGTCTAAAAGACATAATAAATTACAAAAAAAATTCCCCTGCCAGCAAGATGAAGTGAAAACCGACACAATTACAATTCTACAGAATTACAAAAATCATACAACCAAACATTTAAGAAGACTTGTGTTGACCACTCTACTGTAAAACCTGGAACTTTCAATGTGTCAGAAATTTATGGATTCTTGAGCTTTCACTCAACCAGTAAATGTAAACACCATTTACACAAATATTTCTAGATAAAATTTCAGCTAAGTAAACATGCATTTCAACCATAAACTATTTCATATATATAACTTGTTGGGAAAAAACAAAAGGTAATACAAATTTGTAGGCTCGCCGACTGATCCAAACTTGTCATCTCTCCAACTGATCACTCACACACACAGAAGCTTGAGATTCAACTTCACTCTCTGCTCAAAGTTTTCTCTTTGTCTCTTTTTCTCACCTAGAGTTCCCAAATGACTTACAAACTTCTTCATCTATTTATAGGCAACCTGAAATTGCTTCTTCGTGAATCTACATACTTGCCATTAATGGTTGTAATAACTGTCTACTACAAACTTAGCTTCATAAATTAATTCGACTGGTTTAGATTGCTTAATCTTGGACTCTTCACTCTTGTCATACTGACCGACAAGATCTGAGCTCATACAGACTCTAACAGATTTGGCTGAGCTCCAATACGTATCTACACGTAATTAATATTTCCAACAAGAAGTTATGGATTTAATATAATTTACACTCTTTTTCATGTCACATATAGGAGGGATCGCAAGAGAAGTTGGCAAGAAGGATAAGCCTAAAAGAAGATATAAACAACACTTCAAACAGCTGTCTGAATCCTTTTGCTTCCAGTCTACGGCTCTAGGAGCACTTCATAAAAATGGGTGGGCCAATGGACAAAATTCGTTATGACAAATGGGGTCGTTGGATAGCCTAGCTGGGGGATCTCTTCAGTCTATTCGCTGTGATTACTGCTCAACCAGGTATCTCATGTAACATTCTATCTCTAATAAAAGGCTCATCAGTGCACACTCTTCAATAAAATGTTGGAGTTTTTTTCTGTTTCGTTTACCTTTTATAATTTAAGGGCTCATGGATAGTTTTATTTTCATGACGAATTATTCATTAAATTATTAACTATTTTCATGTGGTATGTAGTATTTTTTAGTATCAGTTGTGAAGGAAAAACAAATTACACCACGGAAAATAATATAACATGGGTAGCTAATGGTGATTACATAGATGTGGGTCAGTCAGCAGACATAGGGGATGCCTCTCACTTGAGTTCATACTTGCATACTCTACATTTTTTCCCAAAGCCTCTTAATAAGCCTTGCTATTATTTGCCTATGGACCCTCATGTGCCCTACCTTGTAAGATTATGCTTTGCCCTTGGAAATTTCACTGGATATTGACAATTTCCAAGCTTTGCTTTCTCTCTTGAGATAGTGGATATGTTGGTTGTGCAAAATGTAACCACAAATCAAGATTTTCCAGCTTTTTACAAAAAATATGTTTGTTACTTCTGACACAGATATGTACATTTGCTTGGTCAAAACCTCAGCGACTGATGATCCCTTTATCTCTGCTATCGAATTGAGGAGCCTCCAAGATGGCATGTATGCTTCTAAATCTACAGGAACAATAGAAGTAATGTTAACTACACAACATAAATCTGATCTTGGTGGAACTTTGACGGTTAGGTGAACATTTTGAAATTTATATATTTACCTTATATGGATTTCTATATTTATCTTGAAACATAATTCCTTTTAATATATATTAATTTTCGACATCCAATTTCCAAAATAATTAATTATATTTAGTCCAATTTTGATACATTACGGTTTTGGACATAGATAAATTTGTATGGTTACTTGAACAAGTATCCTCAGGACAAATTTGATGACATCTGGACACATCACCATCTTATCATTTCGATATTTTATGGAATGTATGTTTGAAAGAGCCTATTTCAACCAACAATGCCTCAAACCTTCCTCCAACAACTGTCATGCAAACTGCATGGGTTCATGGGTTTTCAATAGATTGGCTTCTTTTCCAATCCTTTTTGAATCATCCAAAGGATGGGGAAAATATTTGGCCTTGTATTTTGCAGAGCTTGAGATGCTAAATATGTACGAATCAAGATCATTTAATTTCACTCTAAATGGTGGTACTGGATTTCCTGTTACATTGATGGGAAATCGTAATACTACTCAGAATGTTACTTTTGGCTATATCAGGCCTAAGTTTGGATTGGTTGAGGACACCAACTCGACCCTTCCTCCTATAATCAATGCTTATGAACTTTACTCCCTTGTTGGCAATGAAAAGCCAACATTTCCACAAGATTGTAAGACATGCCCTCACAAAATTCTCATGTAGTAAATTATTAATATTATAAGTCAATGCCTAACAAAGTTGAAAAACTGCAGTTCACTCTCTTGAGGATATCTTCTATTCATTTAGCATATTAGAAATGAATTTTGATCCTTTATTTTTGATACCATAGAACGGAATTGGTTGTGATAACAGCTTTGGGACAGTAAGAGTTTTTTAAATGTAAGTTTCAATCTTCGATTTCTTTATAGCTGAAGATGACGAGATATATTGTAAGCAGGAATATTTCACCTTCTGTGGACAGAAGCTATTCCTCTAGTCTGAATGGTTCAAATCCAGAACAAATGAGTTAATGACAAAGGATGAAGACCCTCCCTGGATGTCGTAGACAGTTGGAATGTTGCTTTGATAGTGAACCTGTGCACCTGCAATCAGATCAAACATGCAAACACATCAAAGCTACCAGAACATAATCTATTTATCCATGTCAGTGTCTAAGGAATCCAAAAACATTTACATCCGAAATCAAAGCAACAGTAATGTGGGACAGAAATTAGCTTTGCATTAAGATGAATGGAAAAGTTTACAACCAATTAAGCCTTAGTGTCGACATGCATCTCCATGAAACCAACACTTTCATCCCCATAAGCTCCAATGTTTCTCTCTATACTCTCAAATGGCTTGGGACAAGTGGTCAATCCAACATCATAACAATACCTCTAAAGTTCTCCCCCTCAACCATGGACATGAGCTTGTATTTATAAGGCTCAATGGATAGGAATGGTTGAGAGAATTGTGGATGAGGTGGCCTCTAAGATCCTATGATGGGGGATATTGAGCTCAACTGACCCACTATGATAGGGATAAGGGAGGACACAAGGCTCATGATCTAGAAGCCTTGAGAAACTTCTCTTTTTCCCATTTTACCCAGGGTACCACTTTTCTCCTCTTATGACAAAGCAGTTTAGGTTAGAACCGCTTACGGACCAAAGGCCAAAAGTGGTGGCACCGCTTATGGTAAACAAGATACAGGTAGTGTAAACAAGGTATCGCTCATGGTTAACAGGGAAAGCGTGGTGCTGAGTATTTTTATGTAAGATTGACAGACAACATGGGTTTCCACTCTAGATGCTAGGATTAAGGGAAAATATGTAAGTCAAGGGTCTTATCACATGGTGGTGATAGGATTTGAGTATAACAAGATGCCCCCCAAAGCATGAGTCTTAGAGGGATACGATAAATGAGAGCTTTGAGAGAACAAGTTGTCGCTTCGAGGTGAAAATGTCAGCTTGATCGGAGCATGTAGTCAAGTAGGAATCTGTAGTACATTAATACTTTTGACTCATAGACACAAGTAACTAGCTCATGGCTACATACCAATACAAGGAAAATCCATGGGAGGAATAAACAAGCATGGCTACTAGAATAAAACATAGATCCATGTGATACAGGACTCAAACTTGGACATAGCTGTCAGACATACAACGTAGATCTATGTCATACAAACGCAAATTTGAGCATAGCCATGACCATACAAATGTGGATCCATGCTAGATATACAAAACTCCATCGTAACTTGGGGAAAAGCAATGAGCACTTTAAACAAATACCCAGAGTATTCGTCTCGTCTTCTGTAAAGTACAATTCTATCCATGTGATTACAATGATCTGAAGTTGAACATGGTAGAAACCACTTGATTACCGGTCAATGGTGTGAACCGTTAACAAGTGCGAGTGTCAAAACCCCTAAAATTTCACAAATAAAAAAAAATTTTAAAATAGCATAATTGTATGTTAACACAATCATTAAATACTA
>LPNX010426393.1:520101-603226 GCA_001517045.1 Pseudotsuga menziesii | reverse complement strand
GCTTAATCAATCTCTTGGATTTGCAGTAAATATGATGAATCTTATAATATCATATCATATTAAAATGACAGGACAGGACAGAACATAAATTATTAAATAATTGAGGTTGCAACTTGCAAGTTGCAGCATTGAACATAAATTATAATGATAAAATTTGATATATTTTCTTCATTTGTTTTATTGTATATTTTATTATATATATTATTATATATATGAAATTTTTTTATATTGGCGAACATAATGCTGAACCTCATTCCGAACTTCATAAAAAAAATCGAATTCGAATCGAATTTCAAGGCCGTCGAACTCGAATTCGAACTCAAACCATGTGACATAGCCTGGAGGTCAGATCTGTCTTCCCAAGGCCCTGTTGGGCTGACCTGTGTGTGGCCCGAGGGTCTGTGAAGACTCGACAACCTTCACAAGCTGCTAGCTGCTGCCCGAGACCCTCATGGGTATGCCTGTAGGCTGCCCGAGGGTCTGTGCAGCCATAGCAACCCTCACGGGTATGCCTGCAGGCTGCCCGAGGGTTCGGGAGAGGGGCCAAGCCTTGGAGAAGGCTGCTCGAAGAAAGAAGGAGGGTAGCCGTGAGAGAGTTAAGATGCCCGTGAAGACTGGGAGCTGCCCGGTGAGAACTCCGATGTTTCTTGAAGAAGAACAGAGGAGTTAGGGTAAAACTCTAGCTCATAAAAGACCGCTGCTGTTCTTTGACAATGAAACCCTAGTTTAGGATTTTTCTTCAATAGGTGAGAATGCCCTAGCTAGACTCATCCATGCTAGGGCATAATCACAAAACAACTACCTTCTTCCTTAACCAACAAAATCTTCTCCTTGGAGCAGCTGTACCTGTGAGAGCAAGTGTGTGTAATAATGAAATGGATTGATCTTCTTTTACAACCTTTGAGTCACCTGTAAGTGGACCAAAACTCAAAAGAACAAAATATTAATATTTTATTCTTTTAGTACTTTGACTTTTACCTTTAGTGGTACTAAATGTCTTTCTGCTCTTTCACTTTGACACCTTAGTGGTACTAAGGGTCCTTATGTATTTTAGACTTTTTCTTTAGCCTTCTTCAAGTGCCCTGTGGTCAAAACAAGTGGTCAAGGTGGTCTTTCATCCCCACTCAAAGTACATCATCATAAACAAAGAGAATTACTAATGCTTTTATCTCACACTCTTTGTGACACCAAGATCAGATACTAAGGTGTCTTAATCAAGGTTAGCTAAGCCTTGGAGAAGATAACAAAGCCCACTGATCAAGGGTTAGAGTGTCACACATGCCTAGACCTAGTCTAGGGCTTATAGTGTCTTCCTGGTAACAGACCAGGTGCCTCAACCATAGGCTGCATAATTTGACACAAGGTCAAATACTTGGGAACAGACCAAGCGCCTCCATTCTCCCGGAGAATGGCCCTCAACCTCGGGCTGAGCCTTTAGTCTCGGATTAGGTTAATTCCTGGAAACTGACCAAGTGCCTCCATTCAAAGAATGGCCACTCAATTCTAGGCTGAGTACCCCAATGCTAGACTGGTTCCACATCCTGGTCCCGGACCAGATGTCACCATTCAACAGAATGGTCACTCAATTCAAGGTTGAGTCCCCCAGTGCTGGACTGGTTCAATATCTTGGGCCCGGACCAGATATCCCCATTCAATAGAATGGTCACTCAACTCTAGGTTGAGTCCCTTAGTGCTAGACTTGTTCTACACCCTGGTTCCGGACCAGGTGTCTCCATTCTCCTAAGAGAATGGATCTTGATGCTGCTCAGAAAAATCAACACGAAGAACATTAAATGGCACACCACATGCATAGAGAATCTTGTAAATTTTTGAATCCACATCATCTTTGCAACCAAGATCAAGGAAATCTGATAATGTTTTTCGCATAGGCGAGAATCCACTAGCATGGGTAGATGATGATCCAGATCTACTACTAAACATTCTTTGTGGGATTCAGATTCAACCCTTGATCTCTTGGAATTGTTTTGAGCGGCCTTTTCTTTCATCCTGTATTTGTTTCTTTCTTTAGCTGACACTTTGTCAAATGTTTTTACTCTAGTAGCCTTACCTTGATCACATGGCATAAGCCTACACAAATGCTTTCTCACACAGGTATATGAACCTGTGTAAGTTTTATTAACAATGGAGGCATGTAAACTTCATGGTTCCACCCCCTCTCCCTCCCCCAAGCCTTGTCACATACTTCCACAAAGGTGTTGTGTCTTTTTTATTTTGCCCCTCATCACTCTCAATCTCCTCCTCCTCCTTATCCTCTCCCTCTTCCTCCTCCTCTCCATGGTATGTGCCACTGCATATCTCTTCATCCACATCATTGCCACCACCGAATCTACTTCCCACCACCATCATCATGAGAAGAATCGGAACCAAAAACAAAAACCACATACCCATCATGCTTCTTGATTCAATATGAGAATCACTTCTTGCCTGCAATAGAATGATGGAGAAGAAGAAATTGGAAAGAGTAGGAAAAAACACATACAAGATTTAAAATTTAAACATAGTGAAATATTTTTTTCAAAAACAAACAAAGATTGGGTTTTTAGAGCCTACCTTTATCTCTTCAAGGATTGTTGAATGTCTCTATGGAAGCCTTCAATCTTCCTTGCAAGCTCTCACAAATAAAAGCTTTCAATCTCCCCTTTAATCCCCCTTCCAAGCTCCTACAAATTTGCTCTCAAACAACTAGCAAAGTCACTCAAAGCCCTAGCAAGATAATTGAAAACAAGTAAATGAGGAATAGAATGAGTCCAAATGGAGTCCAATATTGTTTATAAAGGCTAATTGAACCCTACCTAATCACTAAAAAACATTTTTTTTTGCAAAATTGAGAAAATTGAGAAAAAAATTCTTTAACGCGCGAAATCGCCAAGGGAGTGTTTTTTTTTGCTCGAGCTCGCTGAGGGAGCGATGAGGAATCGCTCTGGGAGCGTTGCTCCCTCATCTCTCCCTCGCCGATTCCGAGGATGGGCAGGTAGCGTTTTTTTCCCAGGAATCGTGATCTCCAAAACACTCCCAGGAGGAATTGATGAGGAATCGCGATTTCGGGAGCGATTCCTATTGGAGCGCGAATCGGGAGCGATTCGTGGGGGTCCCTAACAATTCCCCGCAGCCTTGCGCTAATCTTCTGTGTATTCATCTATGTGACCTCTCAAGGTCATTGGATATCAAGATCCTCCATCTCGAACTTTGCACCCATCTATGAGCTTCTCGTCGTTTGTAAGCTTTTATTTTCAACCTTGTAGTAAAGGTTGGGATCTCCATCACTCTAGTTGATCCTCAAGCTCCTTATGTAACTGTATATGCTATCCCATGGGTGTCGATTGAGCTTGTACAAATCCTTCTGCGCATAGGTGGTTCTTTGTAGAGAGTCCTAAATTCTAGAGGTTGCTCAATCTGTTCTTCTACTTCGATTACACTAACTGTCTAGTGTAATATCCACCAATGAAGAGGTGTGTCTGGCCCCTAGAGTAATGTCTTGCCATAATCGACTCCCTCTTTCTGAGAGAAACCACAAACCTTGCTTTGTATCTCTTGATGCTTTCATCTGTTGTATGCTTAATCTTGTATATCTACATGGAAGACATTACAAACTTCCCTCCAGGTCTCCAAACATCTTTCTACATGATCGACTGGTACTTCTTGATCATATCATCCTTCCATTCTTTCATCTTGGGACATGCTTTCGCAAGGTGTTCTTTCTCATCACAACCGAAACATATGAGCTGTGAGAGGTCCTTATTTTGAAGTCCTTTTATTCTTGCGAGAATGTTCTTCCTTCTTCTCTTTCTCTTCTTCATTTGAGTTGTTAGGGCTTGATTGTCATATTCATCCATCTCTTTTTCTTTTGCTATCCATTGAGCTTCTTCTTATATGCATTCTTCCATAGGTGAGCTTTCTTTTAGAACAAATCCCTTGAACGAATTTGGGAGACCATTCAAGGTTGTAATCTTCGCTTCTACTTCTTCAACATTGTCTCCAATGGCTTCTAGTTGCTCCTTGATCTGAGAGATTCTTGTGAAGTAAGATTGAATGCTTTCTGACATTTGCATCTTCACATCCTTGAGTTGAGTTCTCAAGGTCATCTTCTTGTTGATGTTCTTTCCTTCGTATAAGCTGGTCATTGCATCGAACATATCCTTGGGAGTCTTTAAGGATGATACATGTGAGATCCAATGGTGATGGAAATAATCCTCTTGGCTTTGACTAAGTCCTTTTTGTGCTTTACTTTGTCTTCATCTACCTCTAGATCTGCATCTTCTTCCTAGTTCTCCAAGTCATGCTTCTTCAAGTTTGAGAAGCACTCTATACTTCCATGCTTGGAAGTCCTTGACTCCTTCAAGCTTGTCCTCAAGCTTGGCACTGTTTGTCATCATGATAAAAATGAGGACCTCAAATGGAAATAGAGAGGATAGAACTTACCAATGAGATTGCTTCAACTTGTTGCTTGCTTGAAAGCTTTAATGGAAGATTGCTTCTAGTGTACCTAGGGTTTGGCAGAGAAAACTTAATTTTTCAAGTTAGGTAACTTTAAGATCTGATGGGATAGAAAGATGCGCCTCCTCAAGGCGAGCTGAGCATCATACTCATTTTCCCAAAACTGTGGACATACTGCAAAATATCTGCTGCCCTAGTTTTCCCCGGTAACAATGCTACATCAAAAATTGAAAATTCATAGAATGATAAACTTATTCCATAGAAAGACGCACCCTCCTAGGGTGAGTTTGATAGTCCTCTTTTTTCAACTAATTGGTGGAGGGAAGTGCCCGGAACAGGAAGCCCTAGTTTTCTCCGATTTCTTCTGCATAATTGCCTAATTTTGATTCTACTGTATCTCTGAAATTCCTGCTGCTCAAGGTTTGAAATTTTGTCCTGAGATAGCCTGATCTGTCTTTTTTCCATCCCCACAGGTTTGAGTAGAATTATTATTGTGTAAGTAGTGTCGGGCACTATTCTTGTTGAAGAATCTTATTTAGAGAAGTTTGGTAGGTTTTTCCCTTGAGAGGGTTTTCCCAGGGTGAAATTTGTGCCTACTGTGAATGTGTTTCTTTCATTGATCCTTTATACGCGTGTAGTTTATTTTTATGCAATAGATACGTAAATAACATCTAATTGCTAAGAACAATCAACATTTTATTGAATGATAATGCACATTTTGGCTTAAATAATTGTTGGGATTCTTGGGTAGAAGACATGTGCCAACGTCTATAAAGATCATCAAGAGCTTGTTGTTAGTGTTAGAAAGTTAACTTTGAAGGTCCTCTTTATAGTTTTGGTGTGGTGTGATAAAGAGGACATGCGAATTTGTCCCCTGTGTATTTATGGATAAAGTTGAGTTATATATAAATAAAATGATGTTTTGTACTTTATTGTATGGGTCTCAAGTTATTTAATAATTAAAGTGAGTTAAATATTAAATGAGGGTGCTTTAAATGATGACCCTAGATGTTGTAAATGAATCTCAACCATATATTAGGTGGTTTGATGGGTAGTTACAATTTTTAAAGTAAGATTGAGAAAGGAAAGAGAAAATACCCTAGAGTGGGCATGAATCCCAATGCAAGGAGCAACTTGTCAAATCCGTACAGTGGCATTAATTACAGTCTGAAAGTCTGTACAGCAGGCACGTGTGGGCACAAATCTCGAGGCAGACCGTATAGAAGACTGACAAGCCGTACAACATTTATTGCTGACTGTTGGAATGATTCCCAAGGCAACATTTATTGTAGAAAGTACAGTTCTGTACAAGCACGTGTGGCAGAAAGTACAGTTCCGTACAGGCACGTGCGAGGCCGTAAAACAGACCGTACATCAGTTTATTTGCTCGGAAATGAAGGTATTTTGCAGCAGTTTATTTTGGGTATTTTGCCTGTGAAGGTTGAAAAAATAATTTTCAAGTGTTGTTGGAAATATTTCTAAGAATTCTTCTTTAATGATAATTTTATCTTTCTAGGTTTTCCCCAGGAGTTGGAGTTTTGCCCGGTCTTTAACCAAAATTTCTGTGTATTCATGTGTGAATGATTGCTTCAGTATTGGGAAGTTGTTGATTATGGTGGTTTATATTTCAAATTTAAGAAGTAAAATTTTAATCATAAACCCTAGTTACTCAAGTGTTTGACATAATGTGTAAATGAAAAATTCCATATTAATGTCATTGAATTTCTTCATGGCATCGGAGCAAGGTTGAAGTAGTATTCAAAGTTGTGAATCATAGAAGAGTTGTGTTGTCTTTGTTAGATACAATGGCTCACCGAGAGGGCAGGGGGTGAATCGGTGAGCTTGGACTTACTTCAATTACTCTCCTTAAAACTCTAAAACTTAAGTCATCATTTCACATTCAATTCAACATCATATTCATCAATAGACTATGCTTCAATAATCAATTCATTCATCAAATAAAACGCATAATCGTCAACACATTGCATAAGAGACACAAGATATAATGTTTGTAATCTTTTTGTATTTCAAACGGCTGTGGCCGTGAGGTAAATCAACACCTACTAATACATAAGCACTTACTTCTATCAAAGACTCTGCTTGGTCTTTTCTTTGATCCTACTAAGAAAATAGTTACAAGACCCAACTTTGCAATTAATACACACTAATTCTTGTCACATCACATTTCATCAATCTGTCCTTACTATCACTTCTTCATCATGTATTCTGCTGAAGGTATCACTGCCACCTCATCACTATCATCATTTATCATTGGTCATGTCACCACCCACTTCAGAAGCTGTCACTGTCATGTCAACTCAATATATCACTGTCATCATCTTTTCACTTGTCAAGTCACTCTGCTGTCTTCATCAACATCATGGCACTCAAAGTGAGGTCAATATTTGATTGTAAAACAGTCACTGTGACTGTCACTTTTTCAAGCATATGTCACTGTGTACATAATCATACATTGTTGTACTGTGTACATTGTAATCATGCATCACTATACTGTGTACATTGTCATCACTATACATATCACAGTCATTACTAGGGCATATATCAGTGAACTATCATATTAAACACTGTCATCATTAAAGTGAAGATTACTGTCATATCAACCATACCTTACTGTGTACACTATGCATCAAAGTTTATGTCATCATCCCATACATCGAAGAGCTAACTCACTGTGACCCAATCTTGATGTTTGCTGAAGCCCTAGATTGATGCTTACTGTGGCATGGTTTTCATGTTTACTGTAGCCCGAAGTTGATTCTTACTATGTAGTATCCTTACCCAAGTTCTGAGATGTCAAAACAACTTCAAATTTGCTGCTGCTTTCACCACTGAAATTCTGAGATGATTCCTGTTGCCTCAGTCCATGGCACACCCGAGTTCAGAGAAAGATTTGTTGTTGTTGCCCGAACTTCAGACTTCTTGAAATCAGACCTTAAGATTAACCAACAATTTGACTTCCAAAGTTTGATTGCTGTTGTTGCAGTGGACGAATTTCAGAGCAACTCCAAATTAGGGCATCATCAAAAAACAAAACAAAAGACAAACTGCTGCAAAAAAAAATTCACTGGCTGCTCTTGCTACTACACCCATAGTCCGAATTTCAGTCAAGCTACCTCAGAGCTCCCACGCATTTTTCTAATCAAAATGAATTTTGATAGGGTATTAATATTGATTTTCCATGATAGTTTGGAGCCGACCTGTCATTGGATAAATTTATTTTTTATTAGGGGCCGACTTTACCAGGTTCATTTCAAATTTTAATTTTAGGAGGCCGACTTTGTCATCAACTTAATTTTTGTGTTGTCCTCATCAAATACTCAAGCTTGCTTGTCTTTAACCTTTTCATTAAGCCCTCCAATGCCATGTCATCATACTTGCTCGTCATGTTATCTTCAAATGACCACATTATGGGTCATTTGGCTCATTAGGTGTCCTAATGCCCACATCCAAAGTCCTTGTGCTTTGTCATCTCTTGTCATCAATCATTGCTTGCTCGTCAATCTTTGTCTATTTCACTTTTGCCATTCACACCTTTGTTGTCATCATATTGACTTGCTTGTTCTTCACACTTGCTTGCCATCGTCAATTTGACCTTTGTCATTAATGTTGTCATCAATGACAATCATAGACAACCATATGGTGCTGAAGGACAAGTTGAACAATGTGAAGATGTCCAAAGATGAAAGTGTGACTTCTTACCTAACTCGAGTGGTACAAGTCAAAGATGAGTTAGCAGTTGTAGGAGAAATGTCACAGATTCAGAATTGGTGAGGATAGCCCTGAAGGATTTCACCAAGAAATGGGAAGTTTTTGTTAAGTGAATTGTCGGTAGGGGGAAGCTTTCGAACTGGTCCAAACCAATGTTGAAAAACTCTTCGAAAAATCGCCGACTTTTTAAAAAGTCGCGATTTTTTCCCTAAGCCAAATAATCGGCTGGAAATAATCACGTTTTTTTAATTTTTGAAAAAGTCACAATGGCTAAAATGGCAAGTCCCGACTTTTTCCAAAAAGTCTCCATTTTTGCTAAAATGTAAAATTAGCCATTTTAGCCGTTTTGTTGTATACTAACACCTTTCCTCTACCGTATAAATATTTAAAAACTTTGTTGTATTTGAAGATCAAACCATGCAAGGATAAGTTATACAAAATATGTATCTGTTTATCAAAGATCACAGTGGTAATTGAATTACGTTTTTCACTATTAGGGAATTTTTTGAGCAAACATATTTTGAGTGATTATCATAGCACATTGTAGTAAAAAGAGAGCAATGTTTCAAGTGGTAGATGAGTTAGGGCTAAATGTGAGGCTCATGTCAGAAATTCAATTTGGGAGGAGTGAAAAATACATCTATGATTTATCACCAATACAAGACAAGAAATATATTTAATCACTGACAACCAAATCAATAAAATATACCTTTCAAAAATTAGGTTTAAGTCATAAGATGGAGGGACAAATAAAAAGCATTTATGAAAACCTGATATAAGCCTAATCATTGGAGTAGGGAAAAATATGAAGTATGAATGGAAAACTCGGGAAGAGAGCGTTGATATTAGATAGCTAGATGCTAGTTTTCCTCGGATACATTTATATATGTGATGTCATGTAGTATTGGTTATCCACTTTTGGGTCCTTGATTGGACAATTATGATGTTTCAGAATACAGTATCGACTTTGATGTATCATTTTACATTTGGCATGACTGCATGATGATGATATAGATCAGTGCTTTCTCCATATTTATTTTCCAATGTGTTTATCTGATGTTATTGTTGCTTTAAATGTTTAAAATTCTGAAAAAAAAATGAATGTATTTTGTATTTTTTAATGTTTACCGACTTTTGTCGATTTTTCCTGATCTTTTTGCCGATGTTGCTGAGAAGTTGTATTCGGGACTGTTGCCGACATTTTGCCAATGCCAACTTTTTCAACATTGGTCTAGACTATGGGATGATTTTACTCAAGAAGAATTTCGAGAGGGATCTCTTGGTAGTCTAGTCAATGAAGAGGTGGAGCATAATGTTGCACTTGCAACAAAAGTTAACAAGAAGAAGAAAGACATCAATCAGATCAGATGCTACCGTTGTGGGCAGATGGGACATTATCCCTCGAAGTGTCATGAGAAAAAGAATATGAAAGAGAAGACCGAAAGAGATATGGTAGAAACTGCATTAGTAGAAGACTATGCAGCGAAATTTGAGCTAGAGTTTTCTCTTGTCTCAATTGATTCCAATGTAAGGAATTCAGTTTTTGAGAATGTCTCGGTTGTTGACAGTGGTGCAACCAGACACAAGACTGGAGTCTATGATTTCTCTCAGATGATCACGACGTTGGGGTCATGAAATTTCATCTAGACTGATATTGATAGTCATCAGATAGCGATACGAGAAGTTGGAACAGTCAGGTTCCAACTAGACCTTGGTGAGTTCTTGGACATACACGGGGTGTTGTTTGTACCTGTGATGAGAGTTTGCTGACTGAAACTGCATCAGTAGAAGACTATGCAGCGAAATTTGAGCTAGAGTTTTCTCTTGTCTCAATTGATTCCAATGTAAGGAGTTCAGTTTTTGAGAATGTCTGGGTTGTTGACAGTGGTGCAACCAGACACAAGACTGGAGTCTATGATTTCTCTCAGATGATCACGACGTTGGGGTCATGAAATTTCATCCAGACTGATATCGATAGTCATCAGATAGCGATACGAGAAGTTGGAACAGTCAGGTTCCAACTAGACCTTGGTGAGTTCTTGGACATACACGGGGTGTTGTTTGTACCTGTGATGAGAGTCAGCAAACTCTCAGTATCATCCTTTGAGGATGAAGGCTATGAAATGATGGTGAGGTCTGGCCATGTCTTCCTTGATCAGAGAGATGAGCCAGTTGGGACCACTATTTTATTAGGAAATCGTAGGGACACACTCTATGTCCTGAGAGGGCATATAGTACTACCATGAGCAGGGGCAGGAGGGTGGCTATCAGAGTCAGAGAATGAGGATGGTCTTGCATTTGATAGATATGGTTCTGAAGAGGAGAGTGACTCTCTCCAGAGCACTGGTGGGAGGCTCAGCCAGTCCAGTGATTGTACATATGAGCAGTTGGATGAGACTCTAGTCGAGTCGCACGCTTCAAAGTTCCGGTGCGGAGTAGGGCATCTGTTTTTGAGATTGATTCCAGAGCAAGAGGGAGCTGTTGCAGGATTCAGAGACGGAGATAGTGCTGTGGACCTTCCTTGTTAAGAGGGAGTGTTAGAAAGTTAACTCTGAAGGTCCTCTTTATAGTTTTGGTGTGGTGTGATAAAGAGGACATAAGAATTTGTCCCTTGAGTATTTATGTATAAAGTTGAGTTATATATAAATAAAATGATGTTTTGTACTTTATTGTATGGGTCTCACTTAAAAATTATTTAATAATTAAAGTGAGTTAATTATTAAATGAGGGTGCATTAAATGATGACCCTAGATGTTGTAAATGAATCTCAACCATAGATTAGGTGGTTAGATGGGTAGTTACAATTTTTAAAGTATAAAACTAGGGTGAAAGGACAAATTAAAGACACCATCAATGAAGAGAGGGAGAAGATTGAGAAAGGAGAGAGAAAATACCCTAGAGTGGGCATGAATCCCAATGCAATGAGCAGCCTGTCAAATCCGTACAGCAGGCACGTTTGGGAACATATCCCGAGGCAGACCGTACAAAAGACTGACAGGCCATACAACATTTATTGCTGACTATTGGTACGATTCCCAAGGTATCATTTATTGCAAAACGTACAATTCCGTACAAGCACGTGTGAGGCCGTTCAACATACAGTACAACAGTGTATTTGCACAGAAATCGAGGTATTTTCTAGCAGTTTATTTTGGGTATTTTGCCTTTGAGGGTTGAAGAAATAATTTTCAAGTGCTGTTGGAAATATTTCTGAGAATTCTTCTTTAATGATAATTTTCTCTTTCTAGGGTTTTGCCCAGGAGTTGGAGCTTTGCTCGGTCTTTGACCAAAATTTCTGTGTATTCATCTGTGAATGATTGCTTTAGTATTGGGAAGTTCTTGATTATGGTGGTTTATATTTCAAATTTAAGAAGTAAATTTTTAGTCATAAACCCTAGTTACTCAAGTGTTTGACATAATGTGTAAATGAAAATTCCAAATTAATGTCATTGAATTTCTTCAGTTAGGTGGGTAAAACTGTGGTTGAAGGAACCCTACTAGACAATGACCATTGTTGGGACATGTCTCCTTGCATCCTTGTTAGTTGCAAGATGTTGAACATCCCCCTTGGCTCTAATCTAGTACTCTTCTTTGAGTAGTACTACATTAGACAACATTGAACACGGACTTGGACCCCACGTAACTTAAGTATATCGAGGACCCCTCTAGGCATCTTGAAACCAACATAGGCCATCTTGTTATTGTAGTGCATCGAAGCATTCGAGAAGATTACTCTTCACTCATCTGAGAGGTTGGGTGGTGTGTCTAGATCCTCCTTGGTTAGTGCTTTGAAAGATTGGGACGAGCATCATCGCTGGATATAAGGGCTACAGTAGCTTGACAATCCTTGTGACTATCAAGGCATTTCAGGATTGGGGGTTAATTTGTTCAAGAAGTCGATGGTTAATTTGTTAATGTAAATGCTTCTATTTCAATTGTAGTATCATTTATTTATGATCATGGTTACAATTATGTGCATCTTTGAAATATTAAATTGAAGTGTATCTTGTGTTCCAATCAAATATCCTTATTTAAACACTTCCCCTTCAAAAAATAGAGCTAGGTTGATATTTGGGGTTAGTTGGATTTCCTTAGTTAGCCTGAGAAAATGCTTGGCTAGGGTCTCTACCTTGGTTAGTCTAGGTTGTGCATAAACAATAATAAAATATGAGCAGTTATCAATCAACAAATTTGCTTTTTGTCATTGTATTCAATTGAAATATTTCAGATGGTTTCATTTATTAAGGTTCCAGTTATACATTCTCCACAATAAACTACTTAAGTTGCTTTTAAGCTGTCATGCTCTCCGGAGAACTCTTGTTGTGATTTCATTAAAGGTTTCTATCTTCTAAGGTATGAAGTTAATATTACAAACCATAAAATATAATGAAGCATCAATTTTTGTGGTCTAGGAAATATTAGATGCTAGGTTTAACAAAACGTGGTTAGTTAAAAGTAAGTGAAGTCTGTTAGTTTTGTACCTAGGGAAGTGTTCCCCTAGGTGACTTTAGCCTTTAGTCACCTAGTGAAGGGAAATAAAGTGAACCTTGTATTAAATGACTTAAGTGACATTTAATATGACTTTATTGTCTAAAGTCACTTTTTGAAAAATTCAAGTGGGTGAGGGAAATTAACTTTTTAGAAATAAAACGTGTGCATTTAATTTCCACCATTGATCTAATTCATTCTTTTAGCCATTGGATTAGATGCCTCTTCACCTACCTAGGGTTGAGACCAAAAAGCAAAGCAAAGGCAAAACATTTCATTCTTGAGGAGAAGAAACGAGAGAGAGCTGAAGGAGAGCAAGGGCACGAATTTCGAGGAAGCTTGCTGAAGAGATTTTGGTGGGCACAAATTTCGAGATCACCACCATTTATTGCTGCACAGAAAACGAGGTGTACGGACACTTTTATTGCTGGCACGATTTTCGAGAGAGAAGTATGACTCATTAATTGCTGCACAAATTTCGAGGTTGTACGGATTCCGTACTGAACGAATTTTTGGCACATAAATTGAGGTACAGTTTAGGCACACATTTCGAGGTAGCAGACATAATTTTCCAGTTACGTTTTTCGAGGTGTGCAACAACATTTAATGCTGTTTGTACTATACGGATTTTTTGCTAATGTGGGCACGAAAATCAAGGTCTGAATATTTATTATTCAGCACAGAAATCGGGGCTGATGTGACTGCTGATTTGGCATTGTTTTCGAGGAAGAAAAATTGCACATAAATCAAGGCAGCTCATGCACGAAAAACGAGATAGTCTATTGGTTGAGATAAGTTGGATTTTGACTGTAAATGAATGTCTAATTTTTTCTTGAAGTAATAATAAAAACTCTCTCTCTGACTAGTTTTCCCCTAGTGGGTTTTTCTAGGGCCATTGGCCGAAAATTCTGAGTACCGTGTGTTTGAATGGTGTGCTGATATTTATTTTCTGTCATTAAAAATTAGTAGTTACGGCAGTGTTTTGAAGGATGAAAAAATTATTGTTTATTTCTAGCACTTTTATTTTCTGAGAATGTCATAAACAGTGTGAAATTTTCCTTTGAGACCAGTGGCTGAAAACTAGTGAAAAATCTACATGGTATCAGAGCGAGTTGTGGTAGAAAATTAAATTTTAGCAGTGAAACAGTCATTTCCAGAATTCAGAAAAACCTTTGTGACAGTAGTACATTTTGCTGAAACTTGTTCTTTGAGAAAAATGACTTCCATGGGGTTGAGAACTGAGGATAGGTTGGATGGGGCAGCGAACTTTGTCTCATGGAAAGCCCGGATTTTACTTGTGCTGAAGGAGAATGAGTTGTGGGAGGAAGTAGTTAAAAACACTACAACAAATCTCGTTACTATTCCCGCTTCTACTGATGCAGCATTACTTGCAGCCTTTAATAAGAAGGATATTAAAGCCATGAGGATAATCTTAGATGCTGTTAAAGAACTTGTTATTCCACATATTTCAGCGAATGATCATGCACATGAGATGTGGTCTGCTTTGACTGGCTTGTTTGAGAGTACTAATGAAAACAGGAAGATGGTGCTTAGGGAGAAGCTGAAAAACATCAAGATGGTTAAAGGAGAGGTGTGTATGGCCTATCTTACTAGGATCTCTCAGGTGAGAGATGAGCTTGCAGCTATGGGGGTGGTGGTTACTGGTCCTGAGTTAGTCTCGATAGCCCTGAATGGGGTGACTGCACCTTGGACTGTGTTTGTTCAGGGGTTGGTGGCCATAGAGAACTTACCATCTTGGGACAGGGTCTGTGATGACTTTGTTCAGGAGGAGACTCGCAAGGGTTTCTTGCAATGCAGTGGTTCTACTAGTAGAGGGGATGAGGAGGATGTGGCATTGACAACGAAAGGGAAGAAGAAGAGCAAGAAGGGTCCCAAAAAGGGTGGGGCCAAGCAGCAGTAGGATGGGCAGAAGAAGGATATGATCATTGTGAAGTGCTTTGCATGTCACAAGATGGGACACTATGCTGCTACGTGTCCGAAGAAGAAGAAGAAGAAGTAGCAGACAGTCGCTTCAGTTGAGATCGATGATTTTGCAGCATGATTTCAGAGTGAGTTTTCACTATGCACTGGGCATATTGAGAGAGAGAGTGCATCCATTCTCACCAGTGTGGATGTTGACAGTCAGAGGGAGTTTTCCTGTGTGACAGACCATTCTTACAATGCATCTACTTCCAACACGTGGTACATAGATAGCGGAGCCTCGACTCACATGATAGGTGCTCGTGAGATGTTCTTCGAGCTTTCACAGACAGAGACAAATGTGGAGGTTGTGTTGGGAGATGACTCAGTAGTCAATGCAGTTGGACGTGGGACCATTACATTTCAGAGGGAGTCCATGAGTCCCATGGTATTGCGGGATGTGTTGTATGTGCCTGGGAAAAAGAAGAACCTAGTGTCAGTTTCCATGATCGAGGATCAGGGTCTTGGGGTGTCTTTCATCGATGGACACGTGCATATGTTTCCCAAGACTGCTGGACCATCTGCTTCAGTTGCCATTGGAGCGTGATGTGGGAAACTGTATAGGCTCTTGTTTTAGCTATAGCATGCTTTAGCACATAGCAGCAGCAGTGAGTTGTGTGAGCTTTGGCATAGGAGGATGGATCACTTGCATCATCCAGCCTTGGGGTTGTTGAGACAGATGGTTATAGGTTTACCGGAGTTCAACATAGGGCAGAGTGATGTGTGCAGGGGGTGTGCTTTGGGGAAGTACACCAAGACTGCTTTTCCAAGCAGTGATAGCAGGTTAGCTGGTACTCTTGACTTGATACATTCAGACTTATGCGGACCTATGTCTTCTGTGTCCTTGAGAGGATACGAGTATTATGTTACATTCATTGATGACCATTCCAGGAAGACCTGGATATACTTTCTGAAGAGCAAGAAGTCCGAGGAAGTCTTGTAGAGGTTCCAAGAGTTCAAAGCTCTTGTGGAGAACCAAACAGGGAGGAAGATACGAGTCATGAGATCGGATAACGGGGGTGAGTATACCTCCAAGGAGTTTGATGGATTTTGCAGACAGGAGGGGATCAGGAGACAGTTGACAGTTCCGTATACTCCAGAGCAGAATGGAGTAGCAGAGAGGAAGAACATGTCCATTGTTGGAGCAACTCGAGCTATGTTAAATGACCATTCACTTCCTTTCTTTCTCTGGGATGAGGATTGCAGCACCGCTGTATATCTTCAGAAAAGGAGTCCCCATCGGGTAGTGGGGAATATGACACATGAGTGCTTTTCAGGCAAGAAGCCTGAAGTTGGCCATTTTCGTATATTTGGTAGTCTGACTTACTCTCATGTCCCTTCAGAGAAGAGGACAAAGTTGGAGCCCACTGCAGAGAAAGGCATCTTTGTGGGTTATGATGAGACTGCGAAGGCTTTCCGTATTTACCTTCCCTCTCAGAGGAAAGTGGTGGTGAGAAGGGATGTGAAGTTTGAGGAGGAGCGGGCCTTTAGGAAGTCGAGAGAGTCAGGGCAGAGAGAGCAGCAGGTCCCTGCACCTCAGGTTGTGGCACAGGTTCCATCTATGCAGCAGTCAGGATCACAGGTTTTCGGGGTTAGAGGACCACAGAGTGTTGGCACAGGTTCATCTTCGGGGACAGGTGATGGGTCTACTATTACAGGTACACCTTACAGGGGATCGAGATCAGGATTACAGGGTACACCTAGTGTTGGCACACCAGCTTTAGGTTCACAGGTGACTGGGGTTTCTAGCTCTGGTAGTTCTTCAGATGAGGACAGGCCAATGTGGGAAGAACCTTCAGGGAAGAAGCCGCCTAAGTGGCTTCGGGAGACCTTGAAGGATGCCTTAAAGGCTGGGACACCCAGGGATAAGGTGAGAGCCATCAAGATGCCTGAAAGATTGAGCATGTTGTTGGTGGCTAGTACACGAGATTCTGAGCCTTCTACTTTTGAGGAGGCCTCCCAGCATTCGGTATGGAGAGATGCCATGATGGATGCATTATTTCTTGGGATTGGAGGTTTGGCATGAGCCTGGACATATTTTCCTGGGGCAGGGAAAGTATGCAGTTGATATTTTGAGGAGATTCAGGATGGAGGATTGCAGGCCTATGTCGACACCTATGATCACCAACTGGAAGAAGCTTCATGCTTTTGAGGGAGAGTTGGTGGACCCTACTTTATATCATCAGCTTATCGGGTCATTGATGTATCTAGTCAACATTCGGCTGGATTTGTGTTTTGTAGTGAACACTCTTAGCCAGTTCATGGTTGACCCTAGGAGTGTGCATTGGGTCGCTGCAAAACATGTGTTGCGCTATCTTTCAGGGACAGTGGATTTTGGTTTGGACTACAGGAGGTCAGAGGGGATCAGATTGGGCAGGCAGTGTGGCAGACCGGAAGAGCACTTCCGGATGTTGTTTCAGTTTGGGCTCGGTAGCAGTGTCGTGGTTTAGTCGGAAGCAGAAGTCCGTTGCATTGAGTACTGCAGAGGCTGAGTACATGGCAGCCAGTTTGGCCAGCTGCGAGGCCTTGTGGCTTCGCAAGTTGCTGGTGAATCTATTTGGTCAGGAGCTTAGGCCTACGGTGATTTACTGTGACAATCAGAGTTGCATCCAGCTCTCTAAGAATCCAGTTTTCCATGACAGGTCAAAGCACATTGAGATCAGGTATCATTTCATCCGAGACTATGTTCAGAGAGGGGTAGTGATGCTTCAGTACATTTCCACAGATGAGCAGGTAGCAGACATTCTGACAAAGTCTTTGGGGAGGGGCAAGTTTGTCTTCTTCAGGGACAAGTTGGGAGTGGTGCAAAACACCTTCCTCGGTAAGAGGGAGTGTTAGTTTTGTACCTAGGGAAGTGTTCCCCTAGGTGACTTTAGCCTTTAGTCACCTATTGAAGGGAAATAAAGTGAACCTTGTATTAAATGACTTAAGTGACATTTAATATGACTTTATTGTCTAAAGTCACTTTTTGAAAAATTTAATTGGGTGTGGGAAATTAACTTTTTAGAAATAAAGTGTTCATTTAATTTCCACCATTGATTTAATTCATTCCCAGCCATTGGATTAGATGCCTCTTCACCTACCTAGGGTTGAGACCAAAAAGCAAGGCAAAGGCAAAACATTTCATTCTTGAGGAGAAGAAACGAGAGAGAGCTGAAGGAGAGCAAGGGCACGAATTTCGAGACAGCCACCATTTATTGCTGTGCAGAAAATGAGGTGTATGGACAGCTTTTATTGCTGGCATGATTTTCGAGAGAGAAGTACGGCTCATTAATTTCTGCACAAATTTTGAGGTTGTACAGATTCCGTACTGTACAGATTTTTGGCACAGAAATCAAGGTACGGTTCAGGCACGCATTTCAAGGTAGCAGACAGAATTTTCCAGGCACGCTTTTCGAGGTGTGCAGCAGCATTTAATGCTGTCCATACTGTACGGATTTTCTGCTAGTGTGGGCACGAAAATCAACGTCTGAATATTTATTATTCAGCACAGAAATCGAGGCTGATGACTGATGATTTGGCACTGTTTTCGAGGAAGAAATATTGCACAGAAATCAAGGCAGCTCATGCACGGAAAATGAGACAGTCTGCTGGTTGAGATAAGTTGGATTTTGACTGTAAATGAATGTCTGATATTTTCTTGAAGCCATAATAAAAACTCTCTCTCTTTGACTGGTTTTCCCCCAGTGGGTTTTTCCAGGGCCATTGGCCGAAAATTCTGAGTACTGTGTGTTTGAATGGTGTGCTAATATTTATTTTCTGTCATTAAAAATTAGTAGTTACAGCAGTGTTTTGAAGGCTGAAAAAATTACTGTTTATTTCCAGCACTTTTATTTTCTGAGAATGTCATAAACAGTGTGAAATTTTCCTTTAAACCCGGTGGCTGAAAACTAGTGAAAAATTTACAAAATCTGCTAATGAAATAATTCACAACTTAATCCTCTTTGTAACTTTCTTTGGTTTGTGGAATAGTTCAGTAGTTCTTTATTTTTCCTTGTAGTATTATGGACATATTTTTCCTTGGTTCTTGCACTATGTTGAAGAGAAGATAATATAATTCTAGTAATGACCAGCAATTGATCAAGAAATAGGTCAACAAGACTAGAGAGTACAACCAGTTGTCAATAGACTATGGGAATGTGGAGAGAAAATGTATCAATCACACTAAGGGCTTCATATGATCTTAATTTAATATGTTTGCTTTCTAATGTCTATCTATGGCCATTTAAATCATTGCACCTTTGCTTTGTGCAGTTGACATACCTTTGGAGATTGGAAGCCTAGTAAACATCCAACGCTTGGTGAGATGAGGATGGTGATACTTGTTTATCGTGTGTTAAATAGTAGTAATTTTATTATAAGAGTCGGAGCCGGTATATGGTGTCATTACTATAACCTCAATTTGTAAAAGCTAAAATGGTTGAAATCTTGACTTCTAAGCTTTGACTTATGAACAGAGTGAAGTGTACTGATTCCAAGTTTCTGTTTTTTTTCCAGATTTTGTCTGAGAATCATCTAGAACGGCTTCCTATAACTCTGGGCAAGCTTCAGTCACTAAAAGTGCTTGCCATTGATGATAATCGACTTACAACCTTACCTGATGAATGTAGGTTCTGTTGTCTGAGTTATGTTGCCTAAAACTGATGAGATAATACAGTTTTGTTGCATCCACCCTTTTACTTTGCAGTGATTTTCCCTTCTATGGTTTTGGTCTTTATATGTATGTTTATTTTCTCTTTGTCTGTTTTAAGATTTTCAGGAACAGGATGGCTACTCCCTTGCTGGGTTTAAGTTTAAGAATAACGTGTTAGATTTGAGGCAGTGGATGGGTTTCAGTATTTGTTTTTTTATGTTGAAAGTGATTTGAATTGACACCATTCAATCCCAATCGCATAGAGATTTTTTTTCCTTCTGACATTTCTTCATGGTTTTATGTCTTTCCAGTAGGTTTACTTGTCCGGCTTGAGAGGTTATCTGTATCAGACAACTCGTTAAGATCTTTGCCAGAGACAATAGGGAGCCTACGCAATGTAAGGATCATTGCAGTGTTAAATAGGAATAGCTAAATGAATAAATTTTGTTGATTTGTGTTTATTTGAATAGGGAAATATTGAGTATTTCAGTTCCCTTATCAATTCCTCTTCCCTTAATTTTTCTAGATAGAACTACACACCTCATTGTTTTAGTTTATTCGTAGTCTGCTTTAATAATATTATATTTGCATAAATATAGAAAAGAAGATGCTTGCAGTTTGATCCAGTGGTGCATTATTTAGGTATTTGCTATTTTCATAGTCATTCCTTTTACTTTGAAAATTCAGAAACTAAGCTAGTTAGGATTCTGGCATTAAAGGGAAAACTTACTTCTAAAATGCTGATCCAATGGCAAACCCCTTCTGATTTCATGCGCCGGTGTTCAATATCTCTGCTGGTAACAACTTACATAAGTAACTTTGCTAATGAAAGCAACTATGCAATGAAAATGACTTGACAAACATTGTTGCTTTATATTTTTACCTGCATTGCTGTAATGCAATTCATCTCCTTAATACTTATCACTTAGAGGACCATGGAAGCTATAAATAACACACACAATGATACATAGTCTTATAAAGAGCAGAGAAGATTGATTGATATTATTCAATGAGTAATGAGATACAAAAGCGACTTGTCTTGTGAGAGAGATGGGCTTTGGTGGCACCAACATGTAACCAAAATTACGTAACCAACTACACATGACTTAATCAATTTCTTAGGTCACCTCATTTGGTCATCATCTCAAAAGTACTATGATCTCATTTTCACTCTTGGTGCTATCACTGGGAAGCGCTCTTCCAGAGCTTTTGTTGTTTTTGGATTTTTGGAAGGCTTCCAATTGCGTACCAAGGTAGTCTTTGTTTAAGAGGCTTCACGACATTGGCATCCTCGTTTCTCTTACCACAACTATTATGGGGCTTTATGAGCCTGTTATTTGTTGGCTTCGTACTCCTTAGGGTCTTTCTGACTTCATTAGGAGCGTACAGTCAGGGTTAAGCAGGGATGCCCCTTGTCACTGTCCTTGTTTGGTATTTAAATTTATATTGATTAGCTAGAGGTCTACTTCAGGGAGCACACACATGCAGATGACAGTTGCCTTCTGCATTAGGTCCTGATTGCTCTTATTTTGTATGTAGATGACCTTGTCCTCTTAGCATCCTCCCTCAAGGCCTTTACAGAGGTAGCTAGATTCACTTGCTATTTTTTTTTAACCGTAGTTAGTCAATGTTGAACTGTAGAAAGACTAAGTTCATGGTCCCCAATGCGTCTAAAAATGCCATATCAAATCTTCATTTGTTCTTTGGATGGTGCAAGATCAAGATTGCTATAGTGTACACTATTTGGGAGTCTAGTTCACAGGTCCCTGATTCAGTTTGAGACCTGTTTCCCAACCTTGACCTGGCAAGGGTTATGGGTTTCTTTTCATGCTTAAGTGTCAATGTTTCCATGCACACTTTCAGGTCATCCTAATTCCTGACTAAGATGCATTTGTTCAACACAATTATCAAGTCGACCGTTCTCTATGGAGCTGAGGTTTGGAGCTCTAGCTTACTGCCTGGTAATTGGACTCACATTGAGAAAGTACAGTCCCTTATGCTGCAGTAGATGATTTGATGTGAGTGGATGGTCCCATAGGTCATTGTGTAGGCCAAGTTTTGCAACCATCCCATGCATCTTAAGGTTGAGAGTTTTAGCAATGGCGGGTGTTACCAGATGAACTAGCAGGGCTAGTCTTCCGATGAACAAATGTAAGGA
This sequence comes from Pseudotsuga menziesii, assembly GCA_001517045.1. Classification (NCBI taxonomy): domain Eukaryota; kingdom Viridiplantae; phylum Streptophyta; class Pinopsida; order Pinales; family Pinaceae; genus Pseudotsuga; species Pseudotsuga menziesii. Next base: position 581,783 of record LPNX010426393.1, on the reverse strand, counting down.
AGGAGTGACCACTGTCACCTTTGTTAAGATTTCGTATGCTAGGCTAGATATCATTAGTGTTTAATCAAATTCACAACAGTAGCATATGCAGAATCACTTAAAGAAACACAATCACAAGATAGACACAGATTTATCTTGGGAAACCCTCAAGGTGAAGAAAACCCAGTAAAACTTCCTTTGTATAAGATGTATAAGATAAAATCCCAAAACAGTGATTCCTCCTCCTTGCTGGTATGTCTCTCTCTCTCTCCTATGCTCTATACAAGTGAGTCTGTCTGTGTTCAAATGAGAAGCACAACCACTCTATTTATACTCTTTTTGTCAACTGACTTTTTACCGAATCAAGTCGGCCCCACTAAACTGTCTAGGCCGACTTCACCTAGGAAATCACAAAACAATATTTTATTATGTTAATTAGGGTACTAATGATCCGACTTACAATGGAGGCTTTACCTCATGACTCTATGATGACCAATTACAATAATAACATCCCAACGGAGGAATAATAACATCTCCCTTGGGGTACATCAGTGAAATACATTTAGAATATCCTTTGAAGTTACAATATTTCAACACTCCCCCTTAACGAGAAGGGTATTCTACTGACAACATAATCATCAACTATAGGAGTAACGAGAGAGAGCATCTATTACCGCCTTTCACGCAACTAGGGGGAATTAGCACAGCAAAAATCTTCAAGCTGCTAAGTGCGTCCTTGGGGGCAAGTCTCGAGCCAGGTGCTGTCAAGTCTCGAGCTATCACATCACCCTCCATGGTGTCTCCAACCACCACCTCCTCCTCTTGCCCTTTCTCTAGCCATACAGGTGACTTCTCCATGATAGGAGTCTCAATCTCCAACCTCCACTTAAACAATATATCAATATTGTCCAAGGAGATGGCATTTGCATCTGGTTCTTTCTGTATCTGCGTCATCCACGAGCGGAGATTGTAATGGACATACACCAAGTCATTAAGACGTGTGAACTCCAACTTGTAAGAGGGTAATAAAAAACATTATGAGACTAGAGGGTAATAAATTAATAAATTATTATATCTTAGAGGATCACAGATTCATAAATTGCATTAAAAATTTAAATGCAATTGCTTTGTTGAAATTCTAAGTTCTAAGTTTCTAACCTTCTGCGTCTCTTTGCGTGTATTTTTTCAAATACACTCCAATTCCACTCACATCCCAAAGCTGTACAGGTTTGGCTAAGGATTCTGATGGCAAGTTTCCATAAATTTGGTGTCCTCACACCATAGGTTTGCCACCAAGTGGCTACACCACACAAGAAAGAAAGATAACTAAATTACATTTCATTACATTCAACTTTGGAAAACTAAAATAGGAAATAAATATAAATAAATCATAATTCATATTTCAAATAAAGGTGAAAACTTAAAACGTTCTAATAACTTACCTGGCATGAAATCGGTCTTGTCACGAATAGCATCACCAAATCTAAATACTCCAGTACCATCCCGATACACCTCTATCTCGCGATTGACTGCATTGCGAATCTCATATTCAAGTATCATCCTTTGAATACAAGTGAGAAGCCCCTCCAAAACCTCACCATCAAAATCAAAATTGCATTTGTAGGCAAATGCGGGGTTGAGGAAGAGTCCTGCTGCATGAATGGGTCGATGAAGCATCCCAGTCCATCGACTATCAATCAAATCCCATAACAACATGTGCCTGTTATGCCTTGGGGTACCCTTTTCCACATAGAAATTTCGAATGGCCTCATATAAATAGCCCATTGCGGGCTTATCACTATCAACAAGTCTCAGAACCCTTACTAAAGGTTCACTCACCAAGCACACTTCCTCCACTCCTTCCTAGAATAAGTCAGTGTACACCAACTTCGCAATGGTTTTCCCATCCTCTCTCCTGCTGTAAGCACAGTCACACCACTCATCACAAACAAACATTTGCTTCAACTCAAACTGATATTGAAGCAAAGACTGAAGAGTAATAAATGTGGTGGCAAAACGCGTGATTGCAGGACGCTTCAACTCCTTGTTTTTGGTGTGCCTCCTCATGAGACTAATAACAAAAGCATGGTTGTAAATGAACTTGGGGATGCTCCTAGCTTGATCAATCACCACCTTGATAAAGGGAATTTTCCCCATATCCTCCAACATCAAATCAATGCAATGAGCTGCGCATGGAGTCCAAAACAAACAGGGGTATTTATCCATAAGCATCCTGCCAACAACCACATAATTAGCTGCATTATCTGTAATAACTTGCACAACATTGTGCACACCCCAATATCTTTAATCAACTCGCATAAAAGTGTTGCATCGTTTACATGTGCCGATGCATCAACTGATTTTACAAACATGGTACCTTTAGGACAATGTATCAAGAAGTTGATAAGGGTTCTACCCTTACCATCTGTCCACCCATCTGACATGACTGTGCATCCAGTGCTCTCCCATGACTGCCTGAATTGTCAACCTAGCATCGATGTCCTTCTTTTTTGCTTGAAGGATTGGGCCCCGCAACTCCTTAAAGGTGACACTTTTATACCCTGGGCCAACTATTGCAATGGAATCACACATCAGCTGCCAAAATGGATTGTTTTTAACAATGCTGAGAGGTATGTGACTCCAGTAAAGACACCTTCCCATTCCCTTGTCCGCTTCTACATTTTCTGATTTCTTTATAATTGACTTGATAGAAGGTTGTGATCCTGGTCTTGTTCGTCCAACAAAATGGGATGAGAGCCCTACCCTCCCAATAGGTGAAGCTGTGGAGCCCCTCCCACTACCCTCACCGATAGTGGTAGATAGAGATGCACCTACACTTTTTGCTTGGCCAAAAGCTGCAAGCTCAGCTTTGTTTGTAGCGATCTCATCTTTCTTTCTATTTTTTTCATGGATGGCGTCATGGGCAGATCTCATGATTTTTGGGGCTACTGCAGTACAAATGCCAACATCATGGCCAGGTAGTTTGGCTAGATGGTATTTCAACCTGTTAACCCCTCCCGACATGTGATGCCCACATAATTTGCAACTCAAATTTTTCCTATTTGTTCCATCCTCAGGCTCACCATACTGCCAAAATGGGTCCAATATCTTTGGCATTTTTGCAATTGGAATGCTTCAACTCAAATGCAACCCTAGAGCACAAAAACACAAAAAATTACATTAAACTCCATTGGAAAAAAATAAGAACATTCTATCATAAAAAATCAGACCTCTAAATTTAGATTTTAAGCCATGAAAGATAAGAAGAAGAGGGTGGTTAAGAATTAAAAAAACAAGCATGCTATTTTCTATTTTAATTTTTTAAACCTCCCTTTTACATTGTGACTGTTTTTCATATTTTTGGGCATGGAAATATGCAAAGAAATAGTCAAAGAAATATGCAAGAAAAAATGCAAGAAATATTTCAAACAATCAATGGAAAAGATAGAAAAACAATTGGATGAAATGTACATACCTGTGAGGAGTCTTGAACACTTGCTCCACAAAAATCCTTGATTGAGATGATAAATGGTGTTTGAAAGCCTCCATAGGTGTTGGTGGTCTCCTCAAGCCCTTCTCCACCTTTTCCAACAAATCTGTTTGCCAAATGACAAAAAAAACCGATTTCTCCTCTTTAAAGACGCGGATTGAAGGCCTGGGCGCTTTTTTGTGTTGACTCGCGACTTTTCCTAAAAAGTCACGATTTTTAAACAAAAATTGCGCCTCCACGCTTTTTTTAAAAAGTGGGACTTTTACTCGCAGAAAAATCGGCTTGGAGTAAAAGTCCTGACTTTTTCGACTTCTCGTGAGAAACCACCGAGGTTTTCAACACTGCTCCAATCCCTTTCTGATTGTCCCACCGATCCAGTCAATGGCCTACAATGTTCACAAGAGTATACAGTAATTGAAGCCTTGTTTATTTTAAGAGTTTTAAGCTTAAATGTGAGTTGTTTAAATCACAATACCGATACTGTCGTTTCCGAGAACACAGTTGGATTCGTTAATTTTAATGCAAGAAAATAAAAACTTGAAAAAAAATGAAAAAAAGATGCGAATTCCCCCTGGGGGATGGGGTGTGGGCACTTGGATTCCCACTTGCTTCTCTTTTTTTTCACAATGAATACAATGAAGAATATTTGTGTTCCTTTGTAGAATAGGGAACACAAATTTACAAAGTTTGAAGCTCAAAAATTAACTGCAGAAGTAGTAGTAAGATGAAGGGTCTCATAATGGCTTGAATCTTCAGAAATTTTGCTAGAGTGCCTCTCTACTCGATCATCTATTGCTGCAAAACAACAAGCAAAGATCAATCAAATATGCTAAATAATATATTTAAACAATAAAATTTTAACATATTTTTAAAGTAACTTTTCAAAGGTAAAAAAATTAATATATTGGAAAGTTTGTTAGAAGCTAGATTTATGAGTTTTAATCTTAAAATCAGATCTAACTTAATGATAAATGTAAATCAGATTTAGTTTATGATCTATGTTAATTTACTAAACCAAATAACACTTATTGAAGTAGCTCGTAACCAAAATAAATAATCTTTGTAGAGTGAAAAAAGAGAGGAAGCAACTTGATGCCAGAACTTGGGCGTGGGAGTTATTCACTGTGAAACACAGAGGAACTATGTCTTTCTGTAAGTGTTGAAGAGAAGGAAGATGTAAACAAACTCAACCTCTTCTTCAAGCAAAGCAACCTGCAACTTGGACAAAAACTTGCACGGAAAATGGTTAAGAAACTTGGTGCTACCTGCCACAGAAACTTAGAAAACAAGATTATTAAACAAAATAATAATGTACTTCTAAGAGATCTGAAACAAATACATAGTAAGATCTTCAAGCAAACAAGCTTTTAAACCTTACCCTACCGGGAGATATCTCCCCTTCAAATGCCCAACTCAACCACAAAATGCAAGAAAATGGACACCGCTGGTTACTTGAAAAGCTCAAAACAATACTCATCCACACATGAAAATGCTACACAGTTCTTGACCTCCAAAGTCTTTTATTCAGAATGATAAAGAAAATATTATAATAGCATGTAAGCAGAGGTTCCACCTTCCATCCAGAATGAGGAATGAATGCCTGCTTAAATAGAAAACCAAGCAAGCAAGAGGGGGCGCACTTCCTCAAGGATGCGCTAGCTTTGAGTGACTGGGCAGTGAGTTGGATTGAGGTTGGAATTGGCAGCAAGCAATGGCAACATCACCTATGTGATAAGGCAACAACCCAATCATCAGACATTTTCCAAAACTGAGAGCTTTTCCACCCATGCCTATGCCCCCACTTGGAGAGGAAACTCCTAAATCTTGAGAACTCTCTGAAATTGCAGTGTTTGACTTTCTAAACTTGTCTAGGTACTTGCCACTTTACTTTTCCAAGTCATAAAAACTGATTTCGACAAGTTTCTTTTATTTTTTTAATTGCCGATTTTTTTAATTAACTAATTTTTTTGGTCTTTTTTGGGTTTTTCGAGTAATATTTAATTTTGGAGATAAATAATTACTCGAAAACTTAAGAAAGTGGCTATAGGGGTTAAGTGGGTGCTGTGTGTTAGAAAATGAGCACCCCCATGGCAAAAACTGTTAGATTTTCTTAAGATTATAGCAATATATCTTAATTGCATTTATCAATAGGATCACTAGAAGATAGACAAAGCACAGAACAATAACACGAGTATTTTTCACTCGGAAAACCCAAATGAGAGAAAACCCAACAACCTTCGTCTAGAGATAATAATTTTGATATCAGAGTACAATGAAGAAAGAAAAAGAAAAATATGGAAATGCTTTCCAAAGATGGAAACCCTAAAAACAATCTTCTTTTGCAGAGTATGCGAATTTCTCTCTCTCCTAGAAAACTGCGCACTTCTCTAAGCTGTTGTGTTGCTGCTATGTGAAATAATGAGGGGTGCCTCCTATTTATACTACTTTTCCACTCAGAATTTAACTGGGGCCGACTTCACTTGGGGGAGCAATATAATTTTATATTTCATAATTTTATTTTATTCTTTTATTGTTGGCTTTTCACCCCAAGGCTTACATTGCTCTTTCTAGGGTTTGTATGAATGATTACAACAAGTTCAACTCCCAAAGGAGGACAATAAGAATAGCTTCTGAAGTTGCACAAACTCCAACACTCCCTTTCAACAAGGAAGGTATTCTTCAGTCTTCATCAACATCATGATCATCTGGGTTTCATCTGTACATCTATACTATGCGTATCATCTCTAAACATACTGAAGGTTGTCTTTATGAATTTGTTCTATTTGGATGTTTGAGAGAAATTTTTTTTTTAACAGAAACTAAAAAAGGAGTATATTAAACAGGTTGTGCATAGATATTCAGTACAAAATCACAGCAGATATAAGATTCTAGGAGTAAAGTAGATACAAAGACAAAAAAAAGCCCATAAGGAGAGCCTTCTAAAGCCGATAGAGGTGTTACTATTCGGAGTTTTTACATGCGTAGTATAAATACAAACAAACTGCTGATTTAGTACAATACAAAAAAACATAGCTAAGAGAAGATCATTTCGGATTGCCTGGATGCCCCACAGGCTGGGTGACGGATTCTTCTTCCATTTTCTGAGTGATTGCTCCAGGATTTTCTTGAGCATGACTTCCCTGGTTTAGCTACACCAAATTCTAAAGATCTTCCTGAATGTGGTCGATTTTGCCCATAATCTCTTTCAGATTCATCTCATTATCATGGATTCTTGAGTCATGGCAACTAGTCTGATAAGAAACATAACGAACATCCTCCACTAACTGTTTGACCTCCTTAGCAGTCTCTCTATTGTCGGTAATGCCTACGGCCACGAAATCCGACAGGCGTTGGATATTTATCTTCAGGTCAATGAACCCTTCATCGACGCTCCTCTCAATTGCATCAATTCTTCTGCAGTCCATGTTCAACACAGGAAGCGGATTTTTTCCACAATAGCATTGCCTGAAAATGATTCTGTGAATGCTGTTGTCCACGCAAGCAAGAAAGGGAATCACTTGCGCAGGAGAAGCCCCTGAACCCAACAAAGAGACAAAGAGCCTACCCTTGGCTTCCTCCAGAAACAATGATGAAAAATCACTACTTAATTCATCAGGGGGCCAACACTGGCTGCTTTAAATATCAATGACACAAGAGAAATAAGCTTCACGCTTAGATGGCGTGTCACCCTTAGCCTCACCACAAACAGGAAACGCACAAGACTAAGGGGAGCAAAGAGCCCGAATATTCACCAAAACCAGAGACTGAGGAAAGAAATCAACAGGAATGAACCACCCTTTGCGTGAAATCAATAGGGATGAACCACACGAGAAATCAACAAGAATGAACCACCCTTCACAAAACTTGGGATGTGAGGAGAGCTGCACCTTATCGTCAGAGGAGCTGTTAACAGGCAAGAGGAAGAATGACCGACGCAAGAGATGAGAGAGGCGGTATAAACCCTAGGAGAGAGCCATCGTACCAGAGAGGGTGTGGGCATAAGTGTGGGAACTAAACACGCCTTTATGTCTTGAGAGCACTGCTTTTAATGGAGCGGGAAGCGCATTAAAGGTGGGGGATGGAGGAGGCCACATGTTCCTTTGCATGCAAAGGGCTGCCAACTATAGCTAAGGCCATAAACAAAACTAAACTTTGCTCAATAAGAATCCCTTGTCTTTGTAAAGAGGAGAGAGGTCCTTGGGTTGAGCTAGGGGATGGGTTTAGGACTAGGTTTTTCATTGTTTAGAGAGATGAAGCCTTGGGAGAGAGAAGCACCTGTATTTTCCAAAGCATCAGCCTGGGCGTTATTCGCTCTTAATATGTGGAAATAGTCGATGCCAGCTGGGAGCGGAAGCTGCATGATCCTGTTATACAACCTTCTGCATTTGGTGGAGCCTGAGGGATAGCCGGATATCATTTTAAGAATGACATGTCGTGAGTCCCCAAAGACTAGCAATCTAGAGATGGCATTGTCGAGAGCCTCTAGACCTTGAAGAAGCGCCAACCACTCAGCCTTATTATTTGTCTTGTGGCCCAATCCCCAAGCGAAAGTTTTTACCGTTTGTCCTTTAGGGTCAAGAATGACCCCTCCCCGCACCTGCCTCCCCTGTGTTGCCTCTTGAGGCACCATCATAGAATAAGGCGAAAGAGTTCTACTCTTGAAGCCATCTTGTAAATTCATCAGAATTTTTCCTTATCTCCCAAGGCTGATTGGTTGAGAGAGATTTGGACCGAGGGGAGTTCCTCTGAAGGAAAGTACTGCACCATCTAGAAACTTGAGCAGATAAGTCTTCCGTTTCTGGGAGAATAATTCCTCTTGAAGTCAATTTTTCTGATGTCAAACACCAATTGTTTTTGAAACTATCCGACTTAAAACCACTTTCTCGCCTTTGAAAATTGACCTGTTCCTGGACAGCCAAATCTGCCAGCATAGATTTTTGGGGATAGTGTTCCACAACCACTTTAAGATGGGTTTCTTCTTGAGGGAACCCTGGAAGAGACTATTCCAGTCCACGAGGAGTTGTCCAAGGGATTCTGAAGGCCTGAAATGGGCACATAAGGGGAGTAAGATGGTCCTCCAAGCTTGAAGAGAAACGCTGCATTGAAGGAAAAGATGCGAAGCCGTCTTAGAGTCAGCATTGCAAAGAGCGCATTGAGAGGGGCCTTCGATTCCTCTTTTGCTGAGGTTGTCAGCTATAAGCAATTTGTTATGCATTAACAACTAGGTAAAGCTATTTACTTTGGGGATGCAATTCGGATGCCAAACCTTTTTCCACATATTTGTGGTTGTATTGGCTGTGTCAGAAAGAATCAGCTTAAATCCTTCCTTGACCGTGTAATTACCATTATTGCCCCAACCGATAGCATCTCTTGAAGTTTTGCAGATAGGAGCCAATCCATGGAGGAGCGGGAGCAAGCGATCCACTGCATGCTTCAAATGCTCGGGAGGATGGAGCGCTCTCCACCCTTTGGAGTCACCATTCAGATCCCAAGTGGAGATAGGGGCTTCTAGAACTTTGCTATCCTCGGGGATAACCAGAGAAGGAATATCCTTGACCATTTCCCCCAAATCTTCTTGCGAAACTTCCTCTTCATCATTATAAAGATTTTCAAAAAAACTTCTTACCTCAGAGGTGATTTCCGCTTGGGCTGTTATGGTGGTTCCATCGTCCTTCTTTAGTTCCCTTATTGTATTCCTCCTCTGACGTTCTCTGCACTGGTTTTGAAAAAACTTGGTGTTTTGGTCGCCTCCCAAAAGCCAAAGGTTTATGGACTGCAGCCTCTAGCTTTCTTCTTCCTGTCTGAGGATGGTTTGTAATTTTTTTTCAAGCTCAATTTCCCGAAGCAGGAGTTCCCTGGTTATTTCCGCTCGCTCCATACTCTCTTGCAAAGTTTCCATCTGTTTAACAATTTCGATCTTCCTTAGGGTAGGCTCCTGGTAATGCTTCGTGGCCCATTGCTTGAGAGCAATCTTAACCTGTTTCAGCTTTTGCTCCCAAATAAAGGCAGGAGAGCCTGGGATAAAGCAATTTCAGGCTTTGCAAATAATGTCCTGGACTCCCTCTGACTCCAACCAGAGATGGTTAAAGCGAAAACGGAGCGGCCCAAGATTCCCCACCAAGGAAAGGACGAGGCAGATAGGCTTGTGATTCGAGACTGCCGAGCAAAGGAACTTGGACTATGGGAAGGATAAGTTCTTTAGGAGGTGGGTACTGACCAACACTCTATCCAATCTTGCTGCATTATGTCTCGGTCCAAGCCTTTTATTACTCCAAGTGAAGTTACCATTTTTTGGTTTGATATCTGTTAATCCCCATAGTGAAGTCAGATCCTCCAATCTTTCTCCATATGGGTCCCTGATTTTGGATCCCCCCTGCGTTCATCTACCGAGATGGTGACATTAAAATCTCCAGCAATGAAACACAAGATATGTTCTTTCCCTTCACATTGGTCTTCCAAGGAATTCCAAAAGATCTCTTTCTAAGCCTGAATTGTAGGTCCATAGATGTTTCCGACCCAAAAAACTTCCTTATTTTCTTTATTTTCAAGCTCGACAAAGAGCCAGTTCTTGTTTTCAATAGCTGAGCGCATGGTAAATTTCTCCTCCTCCCACCAAGTGAGAAGGCCTCCTAAGGCACCAGTTGCACTAATGGCTTTCCCTTCACCTTTTGCCCAAATTTTTTTCATTGTTGAAAGACTGTCTTCAACTGTCTTTTTTGTCTCCTGGATGAGGAGGATGGAGTTGGCTTCTATTTATTTTATTCTTTTGATAACTTCTATTTTCTGGGAACCTCCTAATCCTCTACAATTCCAGTAGACTAGTTTCATTATTTCCTATGCTGATGGAGCGCCCTTTCCCTCTCCTTTTTTTCTTCTTCGACGCTGAGAAGGTATTTGCTAGCCTGCGATCTTTTAACCAAGAAATCCAGATTGGATGTTAGATTTTTAACATTTAGCTATATGATCTTAGGATCTTATCTGAGAGAATAACAAGCACAACAATCAATCACAAGAGACAATGAACACAAAGATTTTCCTCGTGGAAACCATAAAGGAGAAAACCCCGCAACTTCCTCAGAGATAGAATCAGCACCAAAAGTAAAACCCAAAGATACAAAGATGATCTCTCGACAGCAGTAGTCTCTCTCTCTCTTGTCCCAACTTCTTCTCTCTTCTCAGTTATGCGCTACAACTGAGTGTGGGTGTCTGTGTGATAAATAGAGAGGCTCACTCTCTATTTATACTAATTCTCGACTTGACATTAACTCACCAGGGCCGACTTCTCTAGGAGAGTCTAATAACCCTAGTGCCCCACAACTGCGAAGACTTTAACCCTTGAACAATAAGGAGGGTTACCTTCAATGACTTTACATGACTTGTTTACTTTATTGATTCTCCCGATAGGATCATCGGGGTATGACATGACACAATTACATCACTGATACTCCCAATAGGGACATTGGGGTATAATATACAAGTAAATACATTCCGAAGTTACAAATACATCAACACTCCCTCTTAACTAGGAAGGTATTCTCTCGACACAATTTATCAGCACAAGTCTTCTTCTCTGGGTCATCACTGGATCATCATCAAGTCATCATCATCAAGTCTGGATCATAATTGGATCATCATCAAGTCTGGATCATCACTGGATCATCATCACTGCTTTCGCTATCTCGAACAAATGGTGCTATCTCTCAATTCTACTCGTCACAGGAAGTTCTACAGAGCCAGCTCTTTTTCATGCTGGTTGTAGGCCTAGCCTCCATGTAGGTCTTTATTGTCTTCAACACTTATATCTGACCATGGAATGAACCATGTCAGAAAGGCCCGCCCAACACTTACATCTGACCATGGGAGGAACACATCCAAGAACCATGTCAGAAAGGCATGCCTGGCACTCACATCTGACCATGGGAGGAACACATCCAAAACCCATGTCAGAAAGGCTCAGCACTCACATCCGACCTCATCTTGTCAGAAAGGCTCTGCACTTACATCTGATTATGTGGGAACACATCCCGCAATCACATCAGAATGGCTCTGCACTTATATCTGATCATGTGGGAACACATCTCGCAATCACATCATAATGGCTCTGCACTGATCATTTGGGAACACATCCCACAATCACATCAGAATGTCTCTACACTGATCATGTGGGAACACATCTCACAATCACATCAGAATGGCTCTGCATTGATCATGTGGGAACACATCCCACAATCACATCAGAATGTCTCTGCATTGATCATGTGGGAACACCTCCCACAATCACATTAGAATATCTCTGCACTTACATCTGACCATGTGGAGCCCAGCCTTCCACCATGTCAGAAAGGCTAACAAACACATCAATTCCCTCTGGAGGGAACCTCGATCTAGAGAACACCAAGCTTCTCCCTGAAGTACTCAAACTTCACTCTGACCATTTCTAGCATAGAATCACATCAAGGCTGATTACGTCCAAGGGAAACCTGCAAGCTTCGCCAGGACTGATTACATCCGAGGACAACCTATAGGACCGTTTACATCTGAGCAACCTACGAGCTTCGTCATGATTTTATGCTCAGACAACCTATCTAACTGACTATGCTAGAACTCCCTCTTTCGAGAGATCTCGATCTGGATCACATACTGGAGCTTCACTGCTCCTCTCTGCATCATACAAAAATGCAAGTCAGATCAATCAAATCAAATAGTAGTTTTCAAAAGAAACATACTACTTCCCAAATAGCCGAGCAAGTGGCAACATATTTTGCCTCGGCTGTACTTAGCGCCATGCAAGACTCCTTCTTGCTAAACCAGGAGATCACACCTGATCTCATACTAAAGTAGCACCTCGAAGTGCTCTTCCTATCAATGGCATTGCATGCCCAATACGAATCCACATAACCCTCCAAGTTAATCTTTTGATTCGTATCATACTTGAGCCCATACTCAACTTTACCCTTCAGGTACCTCACTACATGCTTTGCAACCATCAGGTGAACATGTCTCAATGTGTTCACAGCAAAGCAAATATCTGGTCTCGTATTCGTCAGGTACATCAAGGAACAAATCATCCGACGATACATCGTGGCATCAACCATCTCTGATAAAGCATCATTTAATAGCTTCAGGTTCGATGCCATAGGTGTGGTCATGGCCTTGCAGTCCATCGTCCCGAACCTCTTTAGGATCTCCACTGCATACTTCCCTTTTCCAAGGGGGATTCCATCCGCACTTTGCCACACATCCATGCCTAGAAGTAGTGCATCATATCCAAGTCCTTCATCTCGAACTCGGTAGCAAGTCTCCTTCTTGCAACTTTAATGAGTTCCTCTTTTCTGTCAGGAACAAGTCATTGACATATAACAGGAGCATCACTGCTATTCCACCTTCAACCTTGAAGTAAAGGTTGGAATCCGCTTTACTCTTAGTAAAGCCTAGAGCCATTAGTAAGCTGTCCATCCTGTCGTACCATGTCGAACCTCAGGATCTTCTGCAGTCACTCCCTTTGAAGTGGAGCATCATTCTCCCTCTGCCTTTCGTACTCTATGTATTGAAACATTTTGTAGTGGAGTGACAAGTAGCTTCCTCTACTACTAATATTCTATGTATCCATCTAGGGTCATTGGATACTAAGATCCTTTGTCTTGAAAACTTTCTTCTCGCACCCATATGTGAGCTTGTCATCCTCTATAGGCTCTCATCTTCAACCTTGTAGCAAAGGTTAAGATCTTCATCACTCTAAGTGATCTTCAAGCTCCTCATGTATGTGTTATCCCATGGGTGCCTTCTGAGTTCATACAAGGCCTTCTTTCATTTGCACACATGATTCTGCCTGTCATGTGTCTTTCTAGTGGTTGCAAATGTCTCTTCGTAGTCTATGCCTTCTTTCCGTGAGAAGCCTCATGCTACGAATCTTGCCTTGTATCCCACGATGTTTCCATCTACTGCATGATGGAACTACGAATTTCCCTTTAGGTCTTGATACTGCATTCTAGACATCATTCTTCTTGAACTGGTATTGTCCTTCCCTTTCTTCTTGTCTACTTCTTCATAGCTGGAAGGTTCTGCGTCAATGATGTCGCTCAATAGTGTCACATAACTGCATTCGTCATATTATTCTTCATTCTTGGATTATTTCTCGAATTGTCATCACTTGTTCCTCGGAACAAGTCTCGTCCTTCTTTTCTTGTAGGTGATTGTACGCGATTTTTCCTACAAGTCAAATGCATTAGTTGTATGGTTAGAAACATTTCATAAGGCATATTCATAATGGAAAATTCTTATGTATAAAGATATGATCATGCAACTATTTTAGCCAATACAACATTCATCCATATCTCATGGAAACTTTCTAGATGCCTTCCATCTCTACCATGACATCATTGAGATTGTGCACTAATCCAATATGTAAGCAAAGAGGTTTCATTCTAGACAAGTAGCAATGGAGAGTTGTATAGCACCATGAGCTACTTACCCATCACATGCATATTAGTAGTATACTGTCATTAATGCAAACATTCTATCATGCATAATACATCAACTGAATATAAACAAATGCATAACAAAACAATACCATGAAATGACTATTGAATACTCATCTTTATTTGTTTCGTGAGTAGACTCCTTCTTGAGCCTTCAGCTTCATCATCTTCTTCATCTATAACAACATCATTTCTTATCCAAATGCTCAAGATGGATAAGAGGCTCTTCAAGAATTGAGTTCTTCATATTCCTTGTCGCTTGAGGGATCTTCTTTGAATCGTGAGCGCTTGATCTTCAGTTGCTCCCATCTTCTCTTCTCTTATTATGGGTAGAGCTTCATTTTGTGTGTGCTCTTCCCAGAGTCTGCTGAAAGTAATCACTTCCTTCTGGCACACATTCCTCGAATGAATGAATCCCATGATCCTAAGAGGCCATTCAAGGTGGTTATCACAACGTCTGCATTCTCTACTTCTTCATCCACTACTTCAAGTTGTTCTTTAATTTGAGAGACCCTTGTAAAGTATGACTGTATGGTCTCTGCATTTTGGATCTTCACATTCTTCAATTGGTTTCTTAAAGTTATCTTCCGATTTATGTTCTTCCCTTCAAATAGCTTAGTCAAGGAATCAAACATCTTTTTAGGTGTCTTTAGGGAAGACCCTTGTGGTATAGAGTGATCCTTGATTGAATCAGCAATGATCTTCTTAGCCTTGGCCAAGTTCTTCTTGTGTAAGGCTTTAGCCTCATCTCCCTCTGGAACTGGAACCTTTCCACTTATGTAGGTGTCCAATTTCATTTTCTTCAAGAACCAGTGAGATCCAATACTTCCATGCTTGGAATTTGTCAGTTTTACCAAGCTTGTCATCAAGCTGGTGTGATTAGTCATTTAGAAATGAGAACCTCAAATGTAAATAGCAAAAGATTAGACCTTACCGATTTGAGGTGTCCGTCCTGGTTCCGGAGCTGGCTGATCTAGGGTTTGTCAGAGAAACCCTAATTTTTAAAACTTGGAATCTTTCAGATCTGATTGGATAGAAAGATAGAACTTTTCAAGGTGAGCTGTCCAATGTACTCCTTTTCTAAAAACAATGGAGGGAAGCTCCCGGAACAGGAAGCCCTAGTTTACCTATTTCTTCTACAAAAATTCTTGATACTGTTTCTGCGGTATCTCCAAAATGACTGCTCCTCTATGTTTGCAATTTCGTACTGAGGTAACCTCTTCTGTCTTATTTCCAACACCACAGGTTTTACCAGAATTGGTTTCACCAATTTTGGACTTATGAGCGTTTTCCCAAGGTGGCTTGTTTCAAAACTGTTCAGCATAGCGAAGTTGTACAGACTGCCACGTGTCCCTGTTTCACCTTCGCGGTCTGAAACTTTTACCACAGAAAGTACAGTCCGTGCCCTATCTGGAACATCTTGCGAAATTTCATTTGGATCTTTGTAGCCCGAGATATTGCAATTCTCCCTAGGTGTCCTATTTAGGGATGAATCCTGGAAGAGGCTGGAACCCTGATTTGGAGGAAACATATCTCCCAAAATGTAGTGAATCTGAGGCTGAAATTTTCACAAGGTACATCAGGATTTTATCTTCGGCCTGTGAAAATTTCGGCCCCTGAGACTTCTCAATCCTGAGATATAGCGAATGTACCAAAACTACCCGTTTTAGTATTTTAGGGTTTTTCAGGCTCGAGGTCAAACTAGGGTTTGACTTTCCCGAAGTTTTACCCAACCAAAAATCTCGAGCTTGGTCTCTAAATTTCGATTTTGAGGAGAGCAATCCTATGCCGGGCTCACTCAAAAAATTACTCTTCTGTAAAAAGCCCTAATTTCCCGCAGCAAAAACTGAAAATGCCTGGAATCAAATTCTGCTTCGACAGAAATATGCGCCCTTCAATGGAGGTTCAGCCTAGCTTCCTTTTGCTGATGGATTGTGGAGAGAGATCGAAAAAGCAAAAAGCCCTAGCTTCTGCAGCTGCACAGTGTCTTTTTCTCAGGTTAGCGCTGATACCATGTTAGATTTTTAACATTTAAGCTATATGATCTTAGGATCTTATCTGAGAAAATAACAAGTACAACAATCAATCACAAGAGACAATGAACACAAAGCTTTCCTTGGGGAAACCATAAAGGAGAAAACCCCGCAGCTTCCTCAGAGATAGAATCAACATCAAAAGTAAAACCCAAAGATACAAAGATGATCTCCCGAGAGTAGTAGTCTCTCTCTCTCTTGTCCCAGCTTCTTCTCTCTCTCTCAGTTATGCGCTACAACTAAGTGTGTGTGTTTGAGTGATAAATAGAGAGGATCACTCTCTATTTATACTAATTCCCGACTTGACATTAACTCACCAGGGCCGACTTCTCTAGGAGAGTCTAATAACCCTAGTGCCTCGCAACTGTGGGGACTTAAACCTTGAACAATAAGGAGGGACTTTAACCCTTGAACAATAAGGAGGGTTACCTTCAATGACTTTACATGACTTGTTTACTTTATTGATTCTCCCGATAGGATCATCGGGGTATGACATGACACAATTACATCACCGATACTCCCAATAGGGGCATTGGGGTATAATATACAAGTGAATACATTCCGAAGTTACAAATACATCAACATTGGACTGTTTTCCTGCCGCTCTATACCTTGCAGCTTCCTATTCCCTAATTGTCTTGTTGGATCTCCTCCCCTTTCTGGACTGAGGTTCTTGTTCTTCATTTGAGTTTTCAAAAGGTTCCTCCGTATTTGCTTTTGCCCTTGATCTAGTGACAGAACCTCCAGAATTTGCAGATGATTCAGGCCTTACTTCGAGGTGAGATTGGATAGGAATATCTTGAGCCAAAGATTTGTTCTGCTTTGGGATGGGCGCTTCTTTTGGGTTTTCTTGCTCCTAGAGAATGACTACTTCCTCTTCCTCATCGGGTTTCTCAACTTACATGTCTTCATTGGCAAGAACTTGAAACTTATTTCGGTTGTGTTCTTTGCCATAGTGGGATGCGGGTGTACTAGTGCTGCTTTAGCACTCTTTTTTCTACTTGCTACATTCCAGCCTTCTTCCGGGTTCTCTTCAGCGTTGGATTTCTCTGGTTTTTTAGGGAAAGACTTGGTGAAATGCCCGTATTCATGACAGTACTTGCATTTAAAAGGGATCTTCTCATAATCGACTGTCTGCAGATGACTCCAGTCGTCAATGGACAGGTTGATGGCTTCAGGGAGCCCTTTCTCCAGATCGACTTCAACACATATTCTTGCGCAGGAGAACATAGGGGCTTTGGGCTCCGATTTATCAATGTATTTTCCCAAGGTATTTCCGATTGTTTGAATGTCCTCATTGTTCCAGTAGTGGAGAGGAAGATGGGGGAGTTTTACCCAGTGACATCGCCTTATGGATGTCTTTTTTAGGGTCAAATGAGAGATCCCATTTGTTGAGGTACATTCCTCTTGGGCCCATAAAATATGGTCCATTTCTGAAAATAAGATCCCGATCTTCCTTTTTCTCAAAGATAAAGACAAAGTACCCCTTTCCACATAAGATTTGCTGCACTTTTCCTTGGATGAGGGGTCTCCAGTTTTTGCTGAGCCAAACTTCCACAGATTTGGGGGAAGGTTAGAGACCTGTGAACAAACCGATCAGACCTTTCTAAGACAACGCCACTGCTTTCCGCTTGGATGCGGCTGAGGATAACTTGACCTCCAGGATTTCAGAGCGTTTCACAAAATGAGAGGAGGAGCGAGCACTGGACGATGGGGGCGAAAGAGAAGCCACAATACGCATGAATCTTTCATCAAAGCCACCAGGGTCTGGATCAGGAGGTTCCATGGTTGAAAAGCAAAGCTAAGGGGAGAGCCCTAGCAGGCCGCCGACACAAACCCTAACCCTGTTCAAGTCTATTAACTCATGCAACTTCTTTGCATGATCCTATGAATTCTCTAGTTTGAGAGAAAATATTCTGCTACCTATTCGTCTCTATTACCAATGGAATACTTCCATACCTGGCAAGAGATCCTAGATGAGCACACGTGCACGACCATCTACTACATGTTAGTCTCTTCTTTCGATGGGTTACTCCCATACTTGGCTGAGAACCTGAACGAGTAGAGGTACCTTTGTAATCACACATCCATCTGCTAGTTGTCCGACTCATTTGTCAATGAGATTTCTCCCATACCTGGCTGAGCACCTGGAGGAGCAGAGGCACCTGTGTGAACTCGACCATCTACTACCTGTATGTATCACCTGCCAATGGGATTTCTCCCATACCTGGCTGAGAACCTGGACGAGCAGAGGTACCTGGGCAAGGGTATAGTAGGTGTCTCTCAGTCATCTCTCCCTCTCAAGGAGGCATACATTCTCTTTTATTCCAAGTCTTTAGCGAAAGTATTCAAATTTCACCCTGGGAAGAGGCTTGGTGAGAACATCTGCAGTCTGGTCATTTGTCGAAATATACTGTAGCTCGGTTGCACCTTTCTGCACCATATCACATATGAAGTGATACCGAATTTCTATGTGCTTTGACTTGCCATGAAATACAGGATTCACTGACATCTGCACACAACTCTGGTTATTAGAGTGAATCACGGTTGGCTCTGGAATCTGGCCAAACAATCCTGCAATAAGTTTACGAAGCCAAATTGCTTCTCGGGCTGCTGAACTAGCAGCCATATACTCAGCCTCTGCAGTACAAAGAGCTACTGAGTTCTGCTTCCTACTGCACCAGGAAATAACTATAGAACCCAGACTGAAACAACTTCCTGAAGTACTCTTCCTATCAGTAGAGCATCCAACGCAATCTTAGTCTGTAAACCCTTGCAATTTCAAGTCACTTCTGAATCATATCGTAGACCATATTCCACAATGCCATGTAAGTATCTGAGTACATGTTTTGCAGCAATCTAGTGAATTTGCCTCGGTCCACACATGAACTGTCTGAGAGCATTCACAACAAAACAAATTTCTGGTCTAGTGTTCGTTAGATACATCAAGGACCCAATCAAATGGCGATACATAGTGGGATCAATCAAATTTGAATTTGAAGCAGAATCCCTCAACTTCTTCAAGTTTGCATCCATCGGAGTAGCTATGGACTTGCAGTCCAACATTCTGAATCTCTTCAGTATATCTATGGTTTATTTTCTTTGTCCTAGGAAAATCTTTTTCTGCCTCTGCCATACTTCTAATCCCAAGAAGTAGTGAATCAATCCAAGATCCTTCATTTCGAACTCAAAGGCGAGTTTCTTCTTACACCATAAGATAGGTTTCTCATTTCCGGTAAGAAACAAGTCATCAACATATAGTACTAAAATCAGCGGCTCGTCATTCACAACCTTGTAGTAAAGGTTGGGGTCTACATCACTCTTGGTGAATCCTAGACTCACCAGGAATCCATCTATCCGTCCATACAAAGCAGGGTGCTTGCTTGAGTCCATATAACGCCTTTTTCAGATTGCATACGTGAGACTCCTTTCCATGGACAACAAACCCTTCTGGTTGTTCAATATATACTTCTTCCTCAATAATACCATTGAGAAAGGCAGTCTTGACATCCATCTTATTCAACTTCTATCCCATAGCTGAAGCAATAGCAATGATCGATCTAAGCCACAAGAGCAAATGTCTCATCATAATCGATTCCCTCTTTCTGAGAGAACTCTTTGGCAACAAATCTGGCCTTGTATTTTTCAATACTCCCATCTGCTCCATGTTTGATTTTGTATAGCCATCTGGAAGTTACAACTGACTTCCCCTCAGGTCTCGGTACAATCTCCCACACATCATTCTTCATGATGGATTGATATTCTTCCACCATGGCATCCTTCCAAACTTGGTGTCTGGATGCATCTTCATAAGTGGTGGGTTCTGAGTCAATGATATGACTCATCAATGCAACATAACTAGAGAACCTTTGAGGTCTTTTTCTTTCTTGGAAAGTGCCATGTGGAGCTTCATGCCCCTTTGCATCCTGTAAGGTCTGTTACCCCTATCTAGGTCTTTTCCGACTTACTGTCATGTCTTCGAGAATATCAACTGTCGCAACTGGATCAATGGGATCGATGGGTTCATCTTTTCCTGCTAACTCATTTTGAACTGGAGAGGGAGATGATCTCATCTCCAATTCCTCATCATCGATCTCCATGTCTGATCCTCTTCCTTTCCTAATAGCCATTTCTTCTTTAAAGGCACATCCCTGCTAACTTTGATATGTTTGGATCTTGGGATATAAATTCTGTAGGCCTTTGAAGATTCACCGTATCCCACGAAAGTTCCCTTCTTGCCTAAAGGTTTTCTAACTTTGTCCTTTTCTCCTTGGGCACATGAATGTAGACTGGACAACCAAAGATTCGGAGGTAACCCACTTTTGGTTATACTCCTGTAAATGCTTCTTCAGGAGTCATTTTCTTCACTATCTTATGTGGGCATTTGTTCTATACATATACAGTTGTTCTGGATGCTTCTGCCCATAAGAACATGGGTTGGCTCTGGTCATGAATCATAGCTTTGGCTACCTCCACAATTGGTTTGTTCTGTCTTTCAGCAACCCTGTTTTGCTGGGGATTGTAGGGAATTGTAAGGCCCCTCTTAATTCTTACTTCTTTGCAGAAATCATTGAATTTTGTAGAGGTATATTCTCTACCATTATCTGATCATAGGATCTTGATCCTCTTCCCTGACAAATTCTTGACTCTTTGCTTTGAACTCCTTGAATTTACTAAGTACTTCCTCGGATTCCTTGGTCTTAAGAAAGTAGATGATAGCCTCCCAATTCTTCCGTGAGTAGTCATCAATGAAAGTCACATAGTAATGATAGCCTCCCAATGAGTCAACTATCATTGGGCCACACAAGTCAGAGTGCACTAGATCCAAGATTTCTTTGGATCTGCTCTCACTATCTGGGAAGGATTTCTTGGCATTCTTTCCAAGTGCACATCCTCTACATGTTCTATCATGGTCTACCTGTAGCATTGGTATACCTGTAACTATATTCTTCACTGATGGGAGAGCTCTGTAGTTTAAATGAGCTAGTCTTCTGTGCCATACCTCACCCATACTGGTAGAGTCATGGACCAGGGCTTGGACTGGTAGGGTGTTCAGTCGATACAAGCTCTCCTCTCTCATACCAATTACTTAAGGCTGTATCCATGCTTGAGTTCTTCTGCCAAGGCTTACATTGCTGGCTTTATTGTTGGCTTTTCACCCCAAGGCTTACATTGCTCTTTCTAGGGTTTGTATGAATGATTACAATAAGTTCAACTCCTAAAGGAGGACAATAAGAATAGCTTCTGAGGTTGCACAAACTTTAACAAAAACAACCTCCTAGCCACACTTTTATGACTTTTTGAACTTTTACAATTGACTTATTAAAATTAAGCCTATAAAAACGGAAAAAAAAAATAACTTTTTTCCAAAAATTAAAAAAACCTATGTGGGACTTAGGACATGTTCATAATGACTCAAAATAATGATTAGCATGGTAATATACATTGACACATAGGTTTTAATAACCTCCCAAGGCCTAAACACCAAGGCAATTATTCCAGCTTTGGAGGCTTGAGTGAAAAGCTCGAAAATTATTTATCGTTTAAAAATGATAGATAATTAACAAGGAAAAAACACCCCGGAATAATGCATTGATGACTAAGTCCTAGAAAACCAAACCTTTTACATAAAGTCATCATGCTAACTCAGTTTATTATAATTCCCCATAGGGTATGAGCATGTTAAAAAATTAAAAAATGACCTAAGAAGGCCTACATGGACTTTTGAACTTGAAAATTGAACAAGTAATTGTTCATCCTTGGCGATTTAGTTAGAAATCCAACTTAGTGCAACTTAGTTGGTAACATCTGGCTCCAACTATGGGACGTGTGATTGATCTGAACTTTATGGAAATCGATCATACGAGAAACCTAGAATCTCTGATTCCTGCACAAAACTAGAATAAGTAAGTCACATGTATATATATAACCAAATGAAATAACAAGTTGAATTTTATGATACAAGATAATTATACAACAAATGAATAAAAATACTTTCTATGTACACAATTATTATACAAAAAGAAAAGATTAAGATAGAAAATAAATGCAAAGGAATGGGTGAGAAAGCCATGATACAAAGATTCCCCCATGGGCATCAGATGTTGTCACTGAAAAACAACTTTAGAAGTTGCTCGTTCATCGACAGATTCTGCTTTTCACCATCCATGTCGCTTAAATAAAACAAATTGACACTGGCTATGTCATGGATGATGTAGGGACCCATCCATAAGTTGCCAAAACATTTTGTGTTTAACAGGCTTTTCTTTCTGCTTGTCCCATAGTAACACTGTATCTCCTTTCTGAAAGGTTCTAGGCCTAGATGACTTGTCAAAGTTTCTTTTAAATTTATCCTGACTTTTGATATTCTGATCAATTGCCTTTCTCGTAACTTCATCTAACACTACCAATTTGTGAATTTTGCTCTGATAATCATCCTGATTTGATCTTGAATCCTGCAGAGTCTGATACACTGGTAACTTGAGATGAATCGGTAAAGTCACATTTGTGCCATAGATTAACTCAAAAGGAGACTTCCCCGTTGCACTTTTCTTAGTGATCCTGTCTGCCCAAAGTGCAAATTTGATTTTTCTATCCCAAGACTTCTTATTATTACCAATAATCTTTTTAACAAGGGTCATCAAGTTTTTATTGCTTGATTCAGCAAGACCATTTCCCTAGGGATAGTAATTCGAGGAATGAGATAAGATAATGACGTACTTAAAACAAAATGATGACATTGCTATTGAACTGAAGGCTTTGGCATTATCAATGGTTATCTTAGCAGGCAGCCCAAATCTAGTAATGATTTTATCTTCAAGGAAATCCATGAATACTTTCTTGGTCGCTACTTTAGTAGGTATGGCCTCTACCCACTTGGTAAAATAATCAGTGGCTGTCAAAATCCATGTCTAACCGTTACTTGAATTATCCTTAAATTTACCAATGAAATCGAGAACCCATTGCTGAAAAAGGGGCTTGGACTACTATCGACTTCAAAGGTAATGCGACAAGTTTCTATTTTCATGTGAATAGTTGACATTTATGGCAATTCCTAACAGACTTGTGCACATCAGTGAATAAGGTGGGCCAATAGTATTCTGCTCTAAGAAACTTGTGGGCTGTAGTTTTAGCTACAAAGTGACCACCACAAAATCCCAAGTGGAATTCTTCTAAGAGTTTTTTAGACTCTTCTTCATCTACACACCTACGTATGAGACCATCTAGGTTTTTCCAACCCAAACTACTTGGGTAAGACAATACTTAGTGGCTTGTAATCTTATTGACCTTCTTTTGTGGCCGACTAGATTCTCTAGACAAGTTCGGTTGAGGAGATAGAAAAATGTCTGAATACCACTGTTATTGTTGAAGACGTTGAAGCTCTGTTGAACTAGATGATGCTGATGAACTGTTCTGAAAAATTATATCTAAGGCTTGCTCATTTCCCTCTGTCATCATTTTAGCAAGACCTTGACCCTTGATCAATTTAGTGGGTTTAATCTCTAAGTCATACTCCTGGATCTTTGATACCCACTTTCCTCTTATACCAAGGCAATCTTGCTGGGATAGAATGTCTTTTACCGCTGAATGGGGAACATAACCAATTACTTTAGAGTACCCCACGTAAATTCTGAAGTGTTTTTAAAGACTTAATAAGGGCATAGGCTCCACAAGAACAAACAAGAGATCAAAGCCATTCTCCAATTATGTAGATTTGACATGTGACCTTGTAGATCAAGAACCCACCAGTTATGAGGAAGCTGCATAGAAGAAAGAGTGGGTGGTAGCAATGATAGAAGAATACTAGTCAATAATGAAGAATGATGTTTGGGATATAGTACCCAAACCAGAAAACAAGAGTGTGGTATCTTCGAAATGGATCTACAAGACAAAACATGTAGCTAATGCAAGTATTGAAAAGTACAAGGCAAGATTTGTGGCAAAAGGATTCTCTCAAAAAGAGGGGATTGATTATGAAGAGACTTTTGCTCCAGTAGCAAGGTACACTTCCATTAGAACCATCATGGGACTTGCTTCCATGATGAAGTGGGATCTACACCAGATGGATGTAAAGACAACCTTCCTGAATGGTGTGATTGAGGAAGAGGTTTACATCAAACAACCACAAGGATTTGAAGTCGAAGACAGAGTGACTCATGTATGTAAGTGGAAAAAGGCTTTGTATGGATTGAAGCAAGCTCCTAGAGCTTGGTATGGAAGAATTGATAGCTTCTTGACAAGCTTGGGCTTTACCAAGAGTAAAGCGGATCTTAACCTTTACATGAAGATTATGGATGATGAACCTGTCATACTATTGCTGTATGTGGATGATCTATTTCTAACTGGAAATGAGAAACATATCACAAAAAGCAAGAAGAAGCTAGCTAAAGAATTCGAGATGAAAGATCTTGGATTGATGCATTATTTCCTCGGGCTGGAAGTGTGGTAGTGCTAAGAAGGAATCTTTATGAACCAGGGAAAGTATGCAGTAGAAATCTTGAAAATATTTGATATGTTGGATTGTAAACCATGGCCACACCCATGGATACCAACCTGAAGTTGCTATCTGATGCATCATCAGAGTTAGTGGATATGACTCAGTACAGACAGATTATTGGGTCATTAATGTATTTGACGAATACAAGGCCAGATATATGCTTTGTTATGAACACCTTAAGTCGGTATCTAGTTAAACATAGATGGGTTCACCTGATAGCTGCAAAGCATGTGATGAGTTACCTAAAAGGTACAATAGATTTTGGACTATTCTATGTTAGAGATCATGACTACAGATTGTATGGATACAGATTCAGATTGGGCAGGAAGTGCCGCAAACAAAAAGAGCACCTCCGGTGGATGTTATTGTCTGGGATCCGCCATGATCTCATGGTTTAGTAAGAAACAGTCCAATGTTGCTCTCGACACAGCTGAAGCAGAGTACATAGCAACTTTCTCTGCTAGTTGTGAAGCGATATGGCTTCGGAAACTGATGTCAAGTCTATTTGACATGGAGTTGCATACCACAGTGATTCTTTGTGACAAAGATGACAGAGAATCCCGTGTTCCATGATAAATCAAAGCACATTGAAATCCGATACTTTTATATAAGGGATATGGTACAAAAGGGAGCTATAAAACTCCAGTATGTGAGTACCGATGAGAAAGTTGTTGATGTGTTGACCAAGCCTCTATCTCAAGTAAAGTTTGAATATTTCCGGGACAAGCTTGGTGTACTCAGAAAAGACTTTCCTCGCAAGGAGGAACAATGATGATACTACAAACTTTCCATGCAAGAAGGAATGATGAAGATATGGACTCTCTTTGGAAAGGAGGAACAAGTCGAAGATATGGACTCTCCTCGGAAAGGAAGAACAGGTCGAAGATATGAACCCTCTTCGGACAAAGGGGGAGCTGGTTGATGATATGGATCCTCCCTGGAAAGGGGGAGTGATGATAAGACTGTCATTGATAATGGGATGACAGTGAAGCTCCAGTATGAAAGAGGCCAAGTACGCCTGAGGATGTTGACAAGGTCCGACATTCACTTGTAGACGATAGTATCCTCTCTCAAGGATGGTCTTGCAGGAAATAACACTATTCGTGAGAGTGGTCCTTACTAGCTAAGGATGGCCCTGCAAACATTACTCTCGCATGGAGAGTGTACCCACATTCACTTGTGGATACCGTAGAATAACACTCGCTTAGGAGTGGTCCTAGCTTTGAAGCTGAGGATGATCTACGATGAGTCCTTACGGACGACAGGGCCTGCATTTAGGTGTGGTCGAGATCTGCAGTTGCAGACGTTATTCTTGCATGGAGAGTGTACCCACATTCACTTGTGGATGTCGTAGAATAACACTCGCTTAGGAGTGGTCTTAGATTTGAAGTTGAGGATGTTGTACAATGAGTCCTTATGGACGACAGGGCCTACATTTAGGTGTGGTCGAGATTTGCAGTTGCAGACGATACTCTTGCATGGAGAGTATGCCTACATGTACATGTAGATGCGGTAGTATAACACTCGCTTGGAGTGGTCCTAGCTCTAACAAGATGAGGATGGTCTACGATGAGTCCTTGCGGACAATATGGTCCTGCATTCATTTGCGGACGAATCAGTTGGTCGATACTATGGACCCTACTCGTTAAGGGGGAGTATGCTGATGAGGATTCCATCATCCTTGGACCTATGTCTAAAGTGATAGGGGTTGATCATCCCGCAAAGAGATCATGTGTACTGCAAGTAGTGTTGCGGCAAAGGATTGAGAAGATTGAAGTGATGCTGCAAAGGACCGAGAAGATCGAAGTGCTGCTGCAAAGGATCGGGAAGATCGAAGTGCTGCTACGAAGGATCAGAAGATCGAAGTGTTGTTGCAAAAGGATCAAGTGATCGTGGGCTACAGAAAATATTGAAGAGTAACTGTTCCAGTTACTGATGATTGTTGAAAACTTCCTATGACCTATAGATGTTTTACCTTGATACTACTGAAGATGCTCTCTCTCGTTACTCCTATAGTTGATGATGTTGTTGTCAGTAGAATACCCTTCTCGTTAAGGGGAAGTGTTGAAATATTGTAACTTCAAAGGATATTCTAAATGTATTTTACTGATGTATCCCAAGGGAGATGTTCTATTCCTTCGTCGGGATGTTATTATTGTAATTGGTCATCATAGAGTCATGAGGTAAAGCCTCCATTGTAAGTTGGGTCAATAGCATCCTAATGAATATAATAAAATACTGTTTTGTGATTTCCTAGGTGAAGTCGGCCCAGACAGTTTAGTGGGACCGACTTGATTAGGGTGAAATTCAGTCGACAAAAAGAGTATAAATAGAGGAGTTGTGCTTCTCATTTGAACACAGACTCACTCACTTGTGTAGAGCATAGGAGAGAGAGAGAGACATACCAGTAAGGAGGAGAATACCTGTTTTGGGGTTTTATCTTATACTTCTTATACAAAGGAAGTTTTGTTGTGTTTTCTTCCCCTTGAGGGTTTCCCAGGATAAATACTGTGTCTATCTAGTGATTGTGTTTCTTTCAGTGATTCTGCATATGCTACTGTTGTGAATTTGGATTAAACACTAATGATATCTAGCTAAGCAGATGAAATATTAACAATTCTAGCAAGGTTGTATTTCAATTGAGTAATCTCTCCTATCATGGCCTGCCCACACAAATTAAAACTCAGTCTCTATTGGTTTGTCCCATCTATAGGTTCACCATATTGCCAAAATGGGTCCAAAACATTCAACAGTTTGGCAAGGAAATATGCAACTTCAAACCTAAGGCAAGAAAAATGAGAAAAATTTAATATTAAATACTATTGGTAAAAACATAGCAAGGTCCTTAGAGAAGGTGAACCAATAGAGTCTTTCTCAATGCCGCCAGTGCCATATATGCGTATGTTTCTTGAGGATCTAGCTATTCCACTGGTAACAATCTCAAGTTTGAGAGCCGTTGCATCTTCCTTCTTTTTATCCTTTGCATTAATGTCTTCATAGGTGGCTTGTATAATTTCTAGGGTTTAGCGAATACAAATATCAACCTCCTTCCCTTGGATTCTAGAAAGGTGGTATTTCAATAGTCTAATCTCTCCTGTCATGTTCTCCCACACAACTTACAACTCAATCTTTGTGAACTTCGAACCTAGGGCAATAAAAACAAAGAATAAATAAATATTAAAGATTGCCGGTAATAAACTAGAGCAAGGTACTCACAGAAGGTGAACCTGTGGAGTCCCTCTCACTACTCCCAATCCCAGATATGCCTTTGGTTCTTGAGGATCTAGCTATTCCATTGGCAGCAATTTCAAGTTTGAAAGCTGCTGCATCTTGCTTCTTTTTATCCTTTTCATTAATAGCTTGGTAGGGAAATCGAGTAACTTTTGGGGCTGACTGATTACAGATACAACCTCCATCCTAGGGATTCTAGCAAGGTGGTATTTCACTCGACTAATCCCTCCTATCATGGTCTACCTACACAACTTACAAGTCAATCTTTGTCGGATTGTACCATCATCAGGTTCACCGCATTGTCAAAATGGGTCCGAAACCTTTGGCATATTGGAAAATAAATATGCAAATTCAAACCTAGGGCAAGAAAAACGAAGAAAAAATGAATATTAAAGACTGCTGGTAATAAATCAAAGCACTGGTTTAAAAAAAGAGATCACTGGTTGAAACAAGCAGCCCTCTAAAAAGACCTATAACCCATGAAAAAACGATAATAAGAGCCAAGCAGCATGGACTTTGAAAACCCTTGCTTAAATCTAAAGTTTTAACATATACTTGGGAATATGGAAACTGTTGTTAGATAGAAATCGATCCCCACTCCAATGTTAAATCTTTGATGGCAAAGAGAATGATCAATTGGCCCTCGTAGTAAACAGTTCCTGCTTATTACAAGATTCACAGAGTGTTTCTGGAATTATATATAGAATGTTGACTAATAATTTTAAATGATTGATAGAATTGTTGATGATTACAATTAACCTTATGACGGTAATATTTATGTATTAAATTGTTACAAGATGACGGGGTGTGCATTCTTTGACCTTTCAGTAACCTAATGATTTTATTAGTAGTAGTAGAATATCTATTATTATGTTTATTAGAGCCCTCCTAAGATCGACAGTTGATGATGAAGAACTCCTTCCCTTTAAATCACCTGCAATTTTTCCTGCTTGAGGCATGATTTTTGAGGGTATAATGACGATTGTTCTTATTTTTTCCCATACAGCTGATTTTTGCATGGCAATCTTTTGTTTTGGCCTTCACTTGTGATTTTTCCAAAATTTCGGCAAAGCTTTCAAATATGGTCTGAATGTAAAAATAGGAGGCGATTGTGGTATCATTACATGTCAGAATTACGTAAGCAGGTTTATGTCTCTTAAAATGATTGACGTAGCAACAATTTGTGTGTTAGTCTAAGTGACTGACTTGTAAAAAGGAAAGCATGAGCTTTGACATGAATTGTTTATCTGTGAACTAAGCATTTCTTTTCCCAATATAGTTTGACCTTTTAGCTCTAGAAAACTGAACACTTGGCTAATTTTCTACAGATTTGAAAAACCTTTTGAGACACTACTTTTCTTTTTCCGTTGAAGTCTCGTTGTAATTTGGTGATCTATGTTAATATGTTTTGCAACAATATAATAGTCCCTTTATCTGGTGCCAAAGTTGACTTTGTCTAAAATGTTGAAGTTGGTGTCCTTGTCTGTTGTGGTCGAACATCTTTTGCATGCTTAGAATTTAAGTAATTTTTTAATAAGTTTTGTCTGATGCAGCTGGTGCAGCTGAATGTGTCCAACAACCATTTAAGGTTCCTCCCAGAGTCAGTTGGAAGCTGCTTCTCATTGGAAGAGCTGCTGGCCAATGGTATAACTTCAGTTGTTGCTCTCAAAAGTTTTCTTTAGTATGATTTGGCTTCAGTGCAGTTCTTGAATATAGAGTAAATAAAATTGCATTCTTCATTTAGATACCTGTAAGTTAAGTTTTTTTTATATTTTCAGAGGTGACATGTTCTTTCTTTTCTAGTGTAGAAGACAGTTTTTAGTTTCTTATGGTGCATTAGTTATAATAACTAATTTCCCATCAGAGCTTAGTTAGACCAATATTTCAGAGAGATACTTTATTCAAAGAGCTTGTGCAATGTGCATGGATAAAACTTAATATATTTGTTGTCCAAATCGTTCAATCTAAATAACTAGGATGCTCATCTCTCCATTAAATTCTGCAGCCTGTAGGATATAGGTCTCATTCAGAGTATTTCTTACACAAACAGATTTCTGTAGGAAGCAAAACATTTTTACTGGTGTACATCATAGCTCTGAGCTTTCGGGAAAATCCCAGAAAAATGTCCTTTATGGTCAAAGTTAATAAAATGAGAATTTCTAAGAGTAGGCAATATACTTGTTAACACTGGATTTGCCCTTGCAAGTCCAAGTATTGAGTTCCAGCATTTTTGTGAGTACATTTGCGGTTTAAAAAGCCTAATTTTCCAGATTCTCATATGTGCTGTTCTCCTTAAAGGGTATACATAAATGTGACAACTGTTAAAAAATTCAACTTTCTAGTATTATAAAGTTTCCCAAAATAGAAATCTTGAAAATTGGAGAATACCCTTATGAAATACTCTCAAATGGGCACTTGAAATTGTAATCGCCTGCTGAAAATATGAACTTTCTAAAATATAAAGTTACTTGAAGTGGCCCACCAAATACTCTGAAAATACCCTTCTGAGGCTCTCTCCTTCTGCTGCATATGCCAAGTATTGCATGTCTCATGCATGCATCGGGAACCTGTCAAAAACAGAACTGAGTTTTGAAGATGCTTGAAAGCACTGGATATGGTGTTCCCCGTGTCACTATAATAATCTCTTGAGAAACAACTTGGCCTTTTCTTGAACATTTGAACCAATAAATCGACTCATAAAAGCTAAGTCACAGGGTTCGCCGAACCTAATCTTTGAGGTTCGAGGTTCGGCGAACCTCAAAAAAAATTTGAAATTCGTTCAGGTTCGCCGAACCTAATGTCGAACCTGAAGGCGAACCTGAACCTCGCCAAACCCGAACCTGAAGGCGAACCTAATGTCGAACCTAAAGCCGGACCCAAACCTAAAGGCGAACTCGAACCTAAAGGCGAACCTGAAGGCGAACCTAAAGGAAAAAAAATTTGAGGTTCAATTTTTTAACTGAAAAAAAATTCAAATTAAAAAAAACACATAATACCATTAAATTAAATGTTATCTATAAATTAAATGCTCTCTATTTATTTATGCTGTCTATGAATTAAATGCTCTCTATTTATTTATGTTGTCTACGAATTATTTGCTCTCTATTTATTTATGTTATCTATAAATATAATGTTGTCTATAAATTAAATGCTCTTGATTTATTTATGATGTCTATAGATTAAATGATCTCTATATATTTATGTTGTCTATAAATTAAATGCTCTTGTAATTTGAAATATCATACCTGTAGTCTACATAAGAACACACCAAACAACAAGTAAGAACATAGATTTACCCCTAAGAACAAACTACTGCTGTGGGAAGCATGTAAATCCGTTGTTAAACCACAAAAACCTACTCTTAGGAGTACAAATCTGGAAGCAGAAATGTCATAAACAATAAGTATATATGACGAAATTATGAATAGTGACCTAAGTGCTTTGAATCCTATGGGCGATGGGGTGTAGAAAATTAGTTAAGGGGGAGTATATGAAGAAAGTTTATATATATATATATATATAGCTGAACCTCATCAAAAAATTCGAACCTGAACCGAACCTAATCCTTGCCGAACCCGAACCGTGTGACTTAGAGTACAACCATTCTAGCATCAACCAATAGCATGTGCAATAGAAACCCTAGATGTCACTTCACTCAACCTTCAAGCAAAGAAAATCATCCCAAGAGAGGTGTGGAATCTGGATATCCTCAAGAGCGTCAATAAACTAGAAGAAATAGAAAAGATCTCATAATGAACCCACATCTTGTGTTTTTATGATGAGAGTGAGGATCTATTTATATAAGACTTGCCTCACTTAATTTTAAGTTATTAGCCTATAAGATAATGTGAAAATATAACATTTTGGCTTGCTCAACCACAAATTTGGGGCTAAGCCACTAAAAGGACAGAAACTAACAATATAAAAGTGCAATTAGGCTACACCAAGTGCTAGGTGTGCCAAAAGGAGGACGTCATGCCCCAACTAACCCCAATAGATGTGTGCCCTCAACGTCCTCCTTTATTATCTTTGTAGGCTTCTTCAATAAGGAAGTACAAATTGTGGGTACATAGCCCAAAGAAGGGGTAAAATAGGTCCAAGTGAGCAAATAAGGTGTGCTAAACAAATGCTATCACATTTTACATGGCAAATAAAGGATTGTGGTCATGCATCCAAGTGATTAGCCCCCAAAGGGCACCAACCCCCCTACAGGGAGATCACCTCCGAGAGGTGGGAATCAAGTGGACCATCCATGACATGATTAGGGATGTTTAGCCCCAAATCAACACTCTAAGATTCAACTTGGCCTTTATATCAAAATCTTTTAACCCCTTGCTCTAGTAAACCTGACTAGGAATGTTGCAGATACTATGAGGTGTAACACTCTCCAAACTCCTCAACTAGCATGCAAAATGACCAAATAAAGTTAAAAAATTGGGTTATAAACCAGACTATCCCTGGCCTTGGCGATATTTTGCATCAACTTGTGACTTTTTAAGGAAAAATCGACAAAAATCACGATCTTTTGAGCCTCATTTATCTTTTTCACTTTAAAATCATGATATCGCGATGTCTACAGTATATCGCTGATGTCTTCCACACTAGTATAGATATCAATTTTACTAAGCAACTAAACTTTTTTGTGTATCCACATCACCTGAAGGCATACCAAACATGGTATGTACTATGAACGCTTTCGAAGCAACCCAAAAGCTAATGCTAAGTTAAAATGTCATAAAGTTATGTGAACACTTTCAAAGCAACCCAAAAGCTAACACTAAGTTCAAATGTAATAAAGTTATGTTATTATTAAATGACTTTAATAAAGAACTATAGCAACAAGTGGTCATTAATAATAATGGATTAAGCCATTAAACAACTCTATTTGAAATAAAGTTCATATTTCATGTCTTGTGCATGTATTTAGTTTTTAATGTGGTGTCTGAGCACAATATAATTTTTGGAGTTTGCAACTGAAAGTTCGAGGAGGAAAGAGTGCATATGATGAAATATGTCCAACATGGCCACTGAAAAGGCAACATAATATCATTTAAAAAAATTCAAAAGTGGAAAGTTTTTAAAATAATGTTTTCAAATTATAAGTTTGAATGAAAAAAACACTTGGAAAACTTTATGATAATTTATAACATGAAATTGAATTAATGTGAAGTCAAAGCACTTTGACTTGCAAACAAAAATGATTAAAAGAAAGATAATTGGGAAGAGATGTGCCTGACACGGCAAGGAGAAGAGAAGTGACGAAGGAAGAAGGAGAAGATGTAGACACCAACACCAACAATGCCCATGAAGTAGAATACACCATACCAAACTCCTGTAATTCTACAACAAGATAGACAAATTGTGCTCGCTAGTTGCAGAAACATGTGACATCTAGGGATGATGGCACAAAATTTCACATTCCCTTCGCAAACTCTAAGTCATTGCAAAATGATGGAATTTACCCTGGTATTTTATGAAAGAAAGGGTAGATACTAGAAATGATTGTTTCGAAACATCTAAAAGAGTCTGTTATTTTAATTAACAACTAGATCTCTAGTGGAGTACAAGACATGTTTACTTCCCTTGTCCAGTAAATTCATTCTTGCTTCATGTTACCACCTAAGTTGTACTTAGTGGTTTTTTATCAAGTGAGCCTAGTGAACCGGACAAGGATAACTTGTTCGGACTTCAGAAGACCTTTGGAAGTACTTCTGGGAAGTGCTTGTTGTACTATATCACATGTTTATACCCCATGGGGGAATTGTAATAAATGTTCTAGCATGATAGTGTCTGTAAAAGACTCGGTCTCTTAGACTTTATTTGTCAATCCGATCAGCCCAAGGTGTTTTTTCCCTTGGTTATTATTGGTTGTTGAATAAACGATTGATAATTTCTGAGTTTTTCACTCCGTACCTCCAAAGTTGGGGTGGTCGGCTTGGCATTTAGGCCTATTGAGGTTATTAGAGTCTATGTGTCAATGTATAAACACGCTAGACATCATGGTCAAGTCATATGAACATGTCTAAGTCCCCCTAGGTTTTTTCAATCTTTCAATTTTTTAATTTTTTCAGTGTTTTTTATTAAAATTTAATTTTTCCAAAGCTTAGGCTATTTTTTAATAGTTTAATTGGAAAATTTGATTTTGTAATAAAAGTGGGCCAAATAATCAATTTCAGTCATGTAGGTGCTCATTTTCAAGCTAAGAGCACCATGTAAACCCATGGACCCACTATTTCCTAGTTTTGAGGGATTTTCCATCACTCAGGTCAGAAAGCCCCAAAAATCAATTATTGATTATTTTAATTAATAAATTGATGAATAATGGAGCAAATCCAGAATCATAGATCAGTGGATTCTCGACCGATTTGATTGAAATTAGTCAAATCTGAACCAGATTGACTGAATCTAACAAATCCTTGACTAAAGGAGGTGATCAAATCAGATCCAGAGTTGATCTTCAGCGTCCTTTATGGGGAATTTCGCCCTCCCTCTCTCCTCCACATGTTTTGGCTCATCTGGATGAGTTTTGGTGGATGCTTCAGTCAACAGGTTGAGGTGTCAGTGAGATCAGCTCTTCGATTGACAATTGCACTCAGTGAGACTCAGATTTGGCTCAGTTCAGCTTCAGATCTGCATTGATTGACTCTCCATCAGCTGATTTGGTCTATCTCCTTGGGATTTGTGCCCCCCTGGGCTGGATCTCCTAGTTTTTGTATATATCCAAGCATAAGCCTCCTCTTCCAAGCTAGTTAGAGCTGGATTGAAGGGCTTGCTATTGTAATTGTGTATTGATCATCATTTCTTCAAATAAAGAGAAGCTTTGGAGGCTCAATTGCGGAGTACCTTTCATGTGTGGATCATCATTATCATGCTGCATTTGAGGTGAAACTGTTATTTTTTCAATTTTTTGCACTTAACTGTTGTCTGCCTGAATGGTTATTGGAATCATAGGGATAGATCATTGTAAGTAAGCTAGCTTACTTCTATTTTGCTACATATGTTTGAATGAGCTAATATCTGTATGCTAAATAAGATTATTTGCGTGCTGTATCATCTACTTCTCATATGTATCTTCAGATTTGATGGTTTTGTTTGCAGGATTTGTTGTGTAGCTTACAGGTTTGTCGTGATTGGAAGATCTGTGGTTCAGGTTTGATTTCATTGGTTTTCCAACAGAGATTGCGAAGATTGTGCCCCTCGGTGCTTCACTAACAAGTTTCCTTTGCAGATCTGCTTCAGCAACAAGCACTTCTCTTCTCCTTTTCCTCCTTCAAAAATCTTAAATTTTCTTCAAACTGGTTACTATTAAGGAATCTTATTGCTTAGATCTGTCTCATTAAGAAAATTACATATAGATCTTGTTAGTAAGATCCTCTCTTAAGTTTAGATCTCAGTTTCGTTTTGCATATAAAGTTGTATTTTAAGAGATCTAGCTGAAATTACCCTATTTTTGCAAGCATTTTAATGAAAATTTGCAGCTTGTTGTTAAGGTAGTTTCCTTTGTTGTACTTTAAAGTTTCATATTCTGCAATAAAAGTGCACATCTTATTGGCTGCCCAATTTAACAAAATTTTACTTAAGTTTTTTTTCGATAACTAGTGTAGTAACCCAAAACACTCTCAAAGTGTGTTTGGGCACATTTGATTCTGATTGCTCGCTGTTTTTTTAGCAGGTCCAACAAAAAGAGGAGGAGACTCTGCCAAATTTCCAACTCTTGGACGAATCGGAGCTTCCCGGAAGCTTCCCCCACCACCTTGTTTAATTTTAGCTTGTTACAAGCTTGTTGTAAGCCTTTGGATCCCAGATAACAAGGACCAAAGTGCATCAATTTTAATTTATTGATATTGTAAATCGCTGCTAATAAAAGGAAAGGGTCCTTTCGAATAGGCTCTTTCGAGCCTATTCACCATCCCCCATGGGGGGATTTGCGTCGGTGTCAATTTTTTACTTTTGCTCATATCTTTTCAAACTGGCGTAGCTCTAATCTGCAGGGTAGTATACTTTGATTCATTATCAATTTCATATTCCATATTTGATATATTAAAGTAATCTTAATACTTACCCCACGACTTCACGATTGACTCGAAAGGGGAAAGAGATGCGTGGTAGGACTAACTAGAAAACCGGAATTGTGTATCTGTGTTTTCCTTTCTATCATTTGTTTCTTTAGCTATTATAAAATTAACCCCTCCTTGATTCCCCGATTGAGATCCACTTGGATCGAAAGAGGTTCCTAGAGGGTTTTCTTTTTAACAAGAACTCCCAATTTTAAAATTTACTAAAATTGACAAGACTCCGGTGTGTATGCTCTGCACTTGGCTGCGGTTCGTCCGATCAGTCAAGCTGTATCAAAAGCACTTGAGTGATTAGTATAATTAGGATTCACTCTCCCAAATTGACAAACCATCAGGTGAAAATCCAACACCTAGATCAAACCATTACAGTGGCAAAATACCCAAAGGAAGCGGGAATTTCTGAAAAGTGACGCCGTGGCGTCGTCTCTGTCACACCCTAACGGGTGCGTTATGAACAAGAGCCCCAGAGACTCCATTCAGCCCACATATTCCTTGCAGGTAGCCGTGAAGGTTTAGTTTTGGACATACTCCAAGTACTCTCGGGTATATCTGGAGTCCACCCCTTAGCCTAATTTTAATCAACTCACACCTCACATTAACTTAAAACGTACCAAGAGGCAATTGCAAAACATTCACTCCAAGCACATGCAAGTACATTGATTTCTTTTTTGACTCCATTTTTAAGGCACTGGTTATTTTCTTGCTATATATGTATATTGTGTCTCAGCATTGTGCTTTCGTGCGCTCATTTTTGTATCTTGTCGTCTTTGATTGTTTATGGTTAAAATCCAACCTCTTAAGTAACTCATTCAATTTAACATCACCGTACTAAGTAATTCAGCCTTAGTAACTTAATAGGGTCTACCCCCCTTGGCTTCGTTAGGAGTTGAGCCTAAACGGAGGAGTCAAGAACAAGGTGACAGCCTTGACTCGAGACTTGCCCCCAAGGACACACCGAGTGGCTTGAAGATTTCTGCCACGTGACCCAGGTGTGTGAAAGGCGGCAACACTTTTTGGCGCTGTTGCCGGGGATAAATCTTTTTATTCCCGAGTACGACTTTTGTTTTCTTCCTTTTTGGTTTTGCTTTGTTTGACGAATGCTTAGAGTAGATCTTTAATTTTCATCTGGTGACTCCACTGTCTTTTTTCCAGTTTTAATTTTTACAAAGAAAAGCAAAAAATAATTTTTGTGAAAAGATTTATAAATGCTTATTTTTCTGTTTCACATGGCGACTCCATCGAAGGGATAAAACCCTGTTATCTCATAAACTTGTGAAGTTTTGTTGTGTGTAGATGAGCCCATGCGACATGTTAAAACCTTTAAAGCTCATCACTTGATAGCTCCACCTTTTCAGTACAAGGTTTAATCGTTATAATGGATACTATTTTGGATGAATTAAAGGAGAAATATGGTGCCCAGTTAACTGTAATGTTTTAGCCTATCGATTTCTCAAACATCTCGAGTTTTCTTAACTGTTGTAATGGTTTGGGGGATGCATATAACTGGC
Source organism: Pseudotsuga menziesii (assembly GCA_001517045.1). Taxonomy (NCBI): domain Eukaryota; kingdom Viridiplantae; phylum Streptophyta; class Pinopsida; order Pinales; family Pinaceae; genus Pseudotsuga; species Pseudotsuga menziesii. The sequence goes on along the minus strand of LPNX010426393.1, from coordinate 544,492 downwards.
TTCCAACATTTCATGGAGATTATGGTGACTCGGCCATCTGGCATGTCAAATCTTTCCTTCAGTTGATTGCTGACTCCAATATTCTTCATGAAGACAATATGATGGAAATGTTTGCTAGTACTTTTCGGGGTGAGGCCTGTTGTTGGTTCTACCAGGGCCTTCCTAATAAATGTATAACTTCTTTTCCAAGCTTCCTTTGGATGTTTTTAGAGTAGTGGCATGATGGTAGGGGTAGTATGAATGGTTTGAAAAAGTTCCTTGAAAAGATCTGTACCTTCTACCTATCTAGGATAGAGTATCACATGGAAACATATGATGGACCTTTTGCCATTATACAAAGTATTGAAGACTTGGAATCACTTCTTCAACATTTAAGTGAAGAGGAGGTCCATGATACTCGCATCAAAAAGCACCCTAGTAGTTATTTAAGAAAGGAAGCAATTAAGCATCTTCTTAAAGAATATGAGGGATCTCCCAATACACAGCAAGATTCTGACGAAGGGAAAATCCAAGATGATCCTATTGAAGAGCTTCAGGAGGAGCCCATGATGGAACACATTGTTGAAGACTCTCCTCATGTCACCATAGCTGAAAACATTGAAGATTTGAGGTATTCTCAAGTGTGTTGCAATGCTGATATTTTTCCAGAAATCCCTCTAGAGAAACCCACTGAGCAACACATCCCAAGTGGTCCCATTGAATATGTCCAAAAAGTTTCCTTGATTGAAGATAATATTGAAGATTCTCTTCATGATATCATAACAGAAGCCTATAAAAAAGCCTATGATAAGATCAATACAGTGTGTGGTGACACTAGACCTTGTTCTCCTCATGTTGATGAAGGTTTGGAAAGTTTATTGCCTTGTAACATTTTATCTGAAGAAGATTGTTATGAATACAAGGAACCAATGGATAGGCAGGAGCATGATGCCATGGATGAAGAGTCCCCCACATATGACATGGATGGGAGTGATGACTATTGGAATTTCATAGATAATCCAACTAGTGAAAATCTTATGGAGAATCCCGTCCATGATATGTCTAACAATGGGAGTGTCTATTCAAAATTTTGTGGAAGTCCAATCTACGATACGTCCATGGAGGGGAGCACGGATCTAGATGCCTGGGAAAACCTTAGTATGGAAGAGGAGCATTCAGAATTTTCGTGTGATCATTTAGAGTCATATCATGCAGAGCCACACAAGGGTATCAGTAATGAAGACATTGAGAAGCAGTGTTGTGAAAAGTCAGATGTGATGCAGTCAGTGGAATATCAGTCTCAGCCATCTTTTTCACATATTGAGGTTCCTTATGATTTGGAGCTACTTGGGGCTTGTGCAACAAGTTATCATTTGATAAGCCCCGGTGATCAGTATGATGATGTAGTCAGTCTGCCTCATCATTCTGATTGGTATATTAGTCCTATCCAGTCATGGATAGAAGCAACCTGCATGAGCACATACAAGTTGGGGAAGAATTTTTATGACATTATTCGTGCCTATGATCTCCCATCCATCCCACCCATTTTGAATCATCACGCAGGTTTGCAATTTTTGAATAAGGTATCCTTACTTTGGCTGGTAACCAAAGACAAGGGCATTTTTTTTTATGTTAATAAAATGCTTAGGTGGTTACATTGGATTTCTGATTACACTTAACCCTTTTTATATCATGCTTAGAGTAAGAAAATAAGCTCCTTGAAAGAGAGCATTTAGTTTCTGCATTTCTATTTTATACTTAGCTATAATAAAACTTTGCTTCTTTTAGTTAGTTACATTTATTTTGTTTAAATAAATCAACTTAATGGTTCATTTGGTTTTTTATAAAACTTGAGCTACTGAGGTTTTTCTTGTCAAGTTGAGATGTTTTTACAGGGTATATAAACCAGAGATTCTGGTGTTCTCGTATCCTCTCCTTGCCTTAAAGACCAGATCGAGCACACGTCCCACAGTTGGAGCCAGAATGTTACCACCTAAGTTGTACTTAGTGGTTTTTTATCAACTGAGCCTGGTGAACCGGACAAGGATAACTTGTTCGGACTTTAGAAGACCTTTGGAAGTACTTTTGGGAAGTGCTTGTTGTACTATATCACATGTTCATACCCCATGGGGGAATTGTAATAAATGTTCTAGCATGATAGTGTTTGTAAAAGACTTGGTCTCTTAGACTTTATTTGTCAATCCGATCAGACCAGGGTGTTTTTTCCCTTGGTTATTATTGGTTGTTGAATAAACAATTGATAATTTCTGAGTTTTTCATTCCGTACCTCCAAAGTTGGGGTGGTCGGCTTGGCATTTAGGCCTATTGAGGTTATTAGAGTCTATGTGTCAATGTATAAACATGCTAGACATCATGGTCGAGTCATATGAACATGTCTAAGTCCCCCTAGGTTTTTTCAATTTTTCAATTTTTTAATTTTTTCAGTGTTTTTTATTAAAATTTAATTTTTCCAAAGCTTAGGCTATTTTTTAATAGTTTAATTGGAAAATTTGATTTTGTAATAAAAGTGGGCCAAATAATCAATTTCAGTCATGTAGGTGCTCATTTTCAAGCTAAGAGCACCATGTAAACCCATGGACCCACTATTTCCTAGTTTTGAGTGATTTTCCATCACTCAGGTTAGAAAGCCCCAAAAATCAATTATTGATTATTTTAATTAATAAATTGATGAATAATGGAGCAAATCCAGAATCATAGATCAGTGGATTCTCAGTCGATTTGATTGAAATCAGTCAGATCTGAACCAGATTTACTGGATCTGACAAATCATTGACTGAAGGAGGTGATCAAATTAGATCCAGAGTTGATCTTCAGCATCCTTTATGGGGAATTTCGCCCTCCCTCTCTCCTCCACACGTTTTGGCTCATCTGGATGAGTTTTGGTGGATGCTTCAGTCAACAGGTTGAGGTGTCAGTGAGATCAGCTCTCCGATTGACAATTGCACTCAGTGAGACTCAGATTTGGCTCAATTCAGCTTTAGATCTGCATTGATTGACTCTCCATCAGCTGATTTGGTCTATCTCCTTGGGATTTGTGCCCCCCTGGGCTGGATCTCCTAGTTTTTGTATATATCCAAGCATAAGCCTCCTCTTCCAAGCTAGTTAGAGCTGGATTGAAGGGCTTGCTATTGTAATTGTGTATTGATCATCATTTGTTGAAATAAAGAGAAGCTTTGGAGGCTCAATTGTGGAGTACCTTTCATGTGTGGATCATCATTATCATGTTGCATTTGAGGTGAAACTGCTATTTTTTCAATTTTTTGCACTTAACTATTGTCTGCCTGAATGGTTGTTGGAATCATAGGGATAGATCATTGTAAGTAAGCTTACTTACTTCTATTTTGCTACATATGTTTGAATGAGCTAATATCTGTATGCTAAATAAGATTATTTGCATGTTGTATCATCTACTTCTCATATGTATCTTCAGCTTTGATGGTTTTGTTTGCAAGATTTGTTGTGTAGCTTACAGGTTTGCCGTGATTGGAAGATCTGTGGTTCAGGTTTGATTCCATTGGTTTTCCAACAGAGATTGTGAAGATTGTGCCCCTCGGTGCTTCACTAACAAGTTTCCTTTGCAGATCTGCTTCAACAACAAGCACTTCTCTTCTCCTTTTTCTCCTTCAAAAATCTTAAATTTTCTTCAAACTGGTTACTATTAAGGAATCTTATTGTTTAGATCTGTCTCATTAAGAAAATTACATATAGATCTAGTTAGTAAGATCCTCTCTTAAGTTTAGATCTCAGTTTCGTTTTGCATATAAAGTTGTATTTTAAGAGATCTAGTTGAAATTACCCTATTTTTGCAAGCATTTTAATAAAAATTTGCAGCTTGCTGTTAAGGTAGTTTCCTTTGCTGTACTTTAAAGTTTCATATTCTGTAATAAAAGTGCACATCTTATTGGCTGCCCAAACAGCAAACCAAGATCCCAAGGAAAGCTTGCTTTCCTTGGTTCCTTTTTGCAAAACTAGATTACCCCAATTTAACAAAATTTTACTTAAGTTTTTTTTCGATAACTAGTGTAGTAACCCAAAACACTCTCAAAGTGTGTTTGGACACATTTGATTCTGATTGCTCGCTGTTTTTTTAGCAGGTCCAACAAAAAGAGGAGGAGACTGCCAAATTTCCAACTCTTAGACGAATCGGAGCTTCCCGGAAGCTTCCCCCACCACCTTGTTTAATTCTAGCTTGTTACAAGCTTGTTGTAAGCCTTTGGATCCCAGATAACAAGGACCAAAGTGCATCAATTTTAATTTATTGATATTGTAAATCGCTGCTAATAAAAGGAAAGGGTCCTTTCGAATAGGCTCTTTCGAGCCTATTCACCATCCCCCTTGGGGGGATTTGCGTCGATGTCAATTTTTTACTTTTTGCTCATATCTTTTCAAACTAGCGTAGCTCTAATCTGCAGGGTAGTATACTTTGATTCATTATCAATTTCATATTTCATATTTGATATTTCAAAGTAATCTTAATACTTACCCCACGGCTTCCCGATTGACCCGAAAGGGGAAAGAGATGCGTGGTAGGACTAACTAGAAAACCGGAATTGTGTATCTGTGTTTTCCTTTCTATCATTTGTTTCTTCAGCTATTATAAAATTAACCCCTCCTTGATTCCCCGATTGAGATCCACTTGGATCGAAAGAGGTTCCTGGAGGGTTTTCTTTTTAACAAGAACACCCAATTTTAAAATTTACTAAAATTGACAAGACTCTGGTGTGTATGCTCTGCACTTGGCTGCGGTTCGTCCGATCAGTCAAGCTGTATCAAAAGCACTTGAGTGACTAGTATAATTAGGATTCACTCTCCCAAATTGACAAACCATCAGGTGAAAATCCAACACCTAGATCAAACCATTACGATGGCAAAATACCCAAAGGAAGCGGGAACTTCTGAAAAGTGACCTCGGGGCGCCGATCTCTGTCACACCCTAACGGGTGCGTTATGAACAATAGCCCCAGAGACTCCATTCAACCCACATATTCCTCGCGGGTAGCCGTGAAGGTTTAGTTTTGGACATACTCCAAGTACTCTCGGGTATATCTGGAGTCCACCCCTTAGCCTAATTTTAATCAACTCACACCTCACATTAACTTAAAACGTACCAAGAGGCAATTGCAAAACATTCACTCCAAGCACATGCAAGTACATTGATTTCTTTTTTGACTCCATTTTTAAGGCACTGGTTATTTTCTTGCTATATATTTATATTGTGTCTCAGCATTGTGCTTTCGTGCGCTCATTTTTGTATCTTGTCATCTTTGATTGTTTATGATTAAAATCCAAACTCCTAAGTAACTCATTCAATTTAACATCACCGTACTAAGTAATTCAGCCTTAGTAACTTAATAGGGTCTACCCCCCTTGGCTTTGTTAGGAGTTGAGCCTAAACAGAGGAGTCAAGAACAAGGTGACAGCCTTGACTCGAGACTTGCCCCCAAGGACACACCGAGTGGCTTGAAGATTTCTGCCATGTGACCCAGGTGTGTGAAAGGCGGCAACACTTCATTAAAAAGGGATGGCAAAATATGTTGCTTAGGCAGATTCCTGCTTCAGTGAGAAGAGATGACAAGATGATTGCTTAGGTGGATTCTTTCTTTGATATGAAGAGATGGCAAGATGATAGCTTACGTGGATGTAAAAGAATGTTTCCTTCAAAATTGTGGATACAACAGTCCAATGGAGCATCAACACAGGTCATGGGATTTGAAGAAATGAGCAGCAGAAAATAAAATAGTAGCTTTTTTAATTTTATATTATCATTGTAATCATCCCTGTAAAACTTTGAATCTTTGATGTAAGGGGGAATAGATAGTTGAAAGCAATATAGTCATGTGAAGGGGCTGTTGAAGTACTCACACTCCGAAACTGAGTTCAAATGTAATAAAGTCATGTTGTTATTAAAGGAATTTAAGAAAGAAGTATTAGCTATAAGTGATCAAAAGTGATAAAGTAGCTGGGTCAATTAGGTAGCACACCAACCTAATTATGCTTTATAAGATGTATTTGGTTGTATTAAATAGCTCCATTTGATAATAAAGTTCATATTTCATATCTCTCATGCTTGTATTCAGTTGTTAACAGCGTCCTGCTTTTGGCTGACCAAAGGCGAGTACAAATCACTGAAATTTGCATGCCCCATATAATAGACCTAGCAAGGCTTTCTCAGAGGGTGCATGTTTTTTGTCGCACATTTGTGAAAGTCCAGTCACATGACTTAATCTCTACAATGGCTGTTGTCCAGCTTCTGTCTCTATTTAGTATATTTGCATTCTTTGAAAACATGCTCTTATGTTTTTCATTTTCCATTGGGGTTAAAAATAGATATCTCTCATTACATTAATTATTTTCCCAAGTCTCCTGTTTCTTCTTGGAGGAGACCTGAAATTCGTAGTTGTAGATCTTGTTAGTTTAGCTGTCTGATTGCTGATCTTGTTTGAGCATACAGGTAATTCTATTGAGGATCTGCCATTGTCACTTTGCAGGCTTGTTAACCTCAAGTCTCTTGCATTGAGTAACAACAATGTGAAGCAGGTATATTTCTTCTAGGTTCAGTGGAGCAATCTTTATTTGCACTATTTTAACAGAGTATTTTCAGTGAGACCTTGGTGCACACACAAAATCAAATCTTCTTAAGTAGAAATTTGAATAATACAATAGGATTGCAACCTGTATATTCTTTCTTTTTCCATTAATTAGTGCTGCATGTGCTTCACATGTGCTGTAAAATTATATTCAGACCGAAACTTGTCTTGTGAGTCTTTGATTGGGACCAAGTGAAACTTTAAATATGAGTAGTTCAGACTCCAGAGTATAACTTATAAGTGAACTACCCCCAAATTTCATATGGCCTTTTTAATTTACTTAAAAATAACAGGCTGCTTCCTCTGCAGTCATTAACAAAAGGTTCCATTGTCACATGTGGAAATGAAACAAATAGGCAGCAAAGGAACTATAATGACTCTTTCCAGTCTATCTGGAACATTTCCCTATTCTTTCCCAGCTGTTGATGCTAGTCTATCATGTGGACAAACTATTCTTTTGAATTTCTTGTGTTTCTGCAAATGACTGCCATCTACAAATGGACACTGCTAGTCCATATCCATGGAAGGACTCTATCCTGAGACATTACTAATCTATATTTGAAATTCACATTTTTGTGTGGGTGAGTCTATCAGTTATCTATAACTGCAATAATCTAGGGACATCCGTCTTCACCATTTCTTGTAATATGCATCTGCTTACTACTGCTGCCCTTTTGTCTTATGCCTTTGCTGTTGAATCTTCAAAAAAATTATGATATACCCAAGCCCCTAGGCATGAGTATTGTTAAAATTTAAAGAATCTAATTCTTTTTATGTCTGTTTCTGAGTTCTAGTCATTAAATTATAACCCAGATAGAGCACAGTACTACGATCTCATGCACAATTCCTCTTCAAGATACATCATTTTGGAACCTGATGACAGTGCTGTTAAACTATTCAACATCTTGTTGAGAAATTCTTATGAAATTGTTCATCTACTATACAGCTTCCTCAAAATTTGCTCAAAGACTGCACATCATTACAGAGTATCTTGCTTCATGAGAATCCGATTTCAATGGAACAATTCCAGCAGGTACAGAGTTGTTCATTTGGGTATCAAAGCTTGGCCATTTTTACTTTTTGCTTGATTTTTATTATTATCATCACCATCGTCTGTGTCTGACTCTGCCTTGTTTCCTAATTTCTCTTATTTGAACCCTGTGAAAGATGGAAGGGTTCCAAGAGTTTGAGTCAAGAAGAAGGAGAAAAGTCGACAAGCAGATCGACTCAAATGTATTGATGAACTCTGGTGGCCTTGATGAAGGTGTCGATTTATAAGCTTACAATGTGGAATGTTCTGAGGGGTAATACTGTAATACCCATGCTAATTTACCGATTTGTCACACCACGATACTGTTTGAACTTTGATTACATAATACACAGTCTAGCATCTTAGTTTATTTCCGCTGCCCACTGAATCTTCATAAACATATTTCCCTCTCTGTGTATTGTTAAAATCTAGCACATTCCACAAGAATAGCGCATTCAAGCAAGAATTGGTCTGATATTCCATCTGAAAAATATCCAGTATATTTATCTAGCTTAGAGGTCCATATTTATTTTATTGGCCATTTGAATAAAATCATTATTTTTGCTTACAAATGTCAACATTTTTAGTTATTGTTAATCTTTAATGGATCCAGTTCTGATACCTGATTACACGTTGAAATGAATAGCTCTAATATCAGATTCTGATTTGGTGAGAGAATATTTTAAGGCATTGTAAACAGAGCCTCCATGGTTAGGCAATGTGTGTATGCAGTTCAGGCACAGTATTTCTATACTAGATTTTGAAGAGAGTTAAATTTTATCTGAAATACAAATATAAACAATCAAATTTACTGTCTTGGAATTAAAATATCGTTTTTCCAGTACAGAAATGTTAAAGGACCTAGGGAACTTATTTCTTGCTAGGTGTATGTTTTACATAATAATCCAAACAGTTATTAATTTGAAAAAAAACACCTTGAAAGACAGACCATCACAGATCATATGGGTGCACAATGCTGCTCTTTTTTTTATAAAGTTGTGTTTAGCTCATAGTTCTTAGGGATTCTAATGTACTATAAACTGTATTTACTATTTAGTACCATTTGATCACGTCTTGGTTATTTGCACCATGTGGACATTTATATACGTTCTGAAAATGAAATCTGTAGTGTTAAAAATCTCCTGCTTTTTCTTGAATTTCCACCATTTATATTACATCTCAAGATAGTACATATGGTACAACCTTGGCCTTATGGATAACATAGACATAGAAGGCTAAATATTTTCACCTTGAACATGAGTCTTAAGTTTTAACTACTGAACTGTCTAAAAGATCAAGGTTGATGGCCTACAACAGGGCTTGCAACCATGTAGCAGACCCATTCCAACCATGAGAACTTTAAAATCCTGTAGCAGAATAACCTAGCCATAACATTTCACGTACATATTTTTTCATCCTCTTTTGAAGAGTGTGCTTCGATAATATTTGTTTGTAAGCTCCTATAGTTGGTAAAGATGAAAGTTATTCTCTCTACTAGTGTCTCTTTTTGAGGAAATGACTTCCGGTAGTTTCATAGAAAGGATATATAACAAATACAAGGCTATTTTACAATGACAGAAGTTATTTTACAATTAAACAAACCAAGAAGGCCATCCACCATTATCACTGTAGTGGGTGAATGGATTCACACTACCACACTCAGCGTGAGGGTGGGGATGGAAGACCATCATACCAAATACACCTATAACATGGAAAGAAAGAAGACGGTGGAGTCGCCACTTGGTTTTAGAGCAAAATTGAGAGGAAAGAGAGGCAAAAGTGAGGTGTTATAACCCAAGGGGGGTATATGTTGGGTAATTGGTTTAAATGTAATATGATAGAGTACACCCTATGTACAATAATGTACATGGACACACCATGTAGAACAATGTAAATGTGGAGCAAAACTCCAAAGAAAATTAAAAAAGAGATGAGTTATGCAATAACTCCTTGAATAATAGAACCTCCTCCAAATACCCCAATACATTTATATATCCAATTCACAACTTACCTCAACAATGACTACGTAACCTCTATATATATCTATTCACTCATTTCACATGTGGGCCCTTCTTTAGGATGACACTATTACATATACGTTTACTTAATTACATACACATATAACCCCATGTATGCCCCTTTTGGGTTCATATAATATGTTAAAGTTTTAGGTTTTTCATAAAAATTTGACTAACTTGTTCTCTAATGCAATTTTAAACTGAAAACAATATTGGAGTAAAAAATACAGCAGCAGTAAAGGTCTAACCAATAACAAAATAAAATTTTCATCTTTTTCAACTTTAACACTCACTAATGGTCACTATGTTAAATTTAGGGTTTAGAGCAGCAATAATAATAAGATAAACTAATGAACAATTTAAACAAGGCTAACAAATAGCAACGGTACAATAATTAACTAATAAAGTAAGAGAAATATGTCTGAGTTGGACCTTATACTCAGAAATGCTTTCAGATTAGACCTTGTCTCTAAGAGACAAGTCACTAAGTGGAACACGTCTGGCCCTTACCTGTGGGCATAGACATACCTAAAAGAGAGAGAAGAGAGAGAAAAATGTTGTAGGGTAGGATTAGACAGTTACAGTAGGAAGGTGAAGCAATCAAGACATTTGAGATCAACCTCAAGATGGAGGGAAGCCTTAGCAAGATAACAACAACACAAACAAACCAAAAATCCACACCTAGATAGAAACCCACTCAAATAGCCCAATACAAGCATTGGCTTACACAAACAAGCCACACACAGACAACGACCTATCCTAATAGTCCACCAATGGCAACGACCTACACAAACAAGTCACACACAAGCAACAACTTGTCCTAACAGCCCACCAATGGCAACAACCTACACAAACAAGCCACACACAGGAAACAACCTCCTCTAACAACTCACTAAAGGGAAACAACCTCTCTCTAACAACCCACAATTCGCAGTGGCCTCAACAGACAACCCACAAGCAGTCTACGGTACAACCCACAAACAACCCATGGCTCAAGTGACAACCCAACAAAACAACCCACGAAACCCTCACAAACAACTAGCAGCAGCAACGATACCTTCAACCAAAAATGACAGCCTGAAAACAAGGTACATAAGAGTAGTATGGCTCACACGTATGGAGGAGGAAGAAGCAAACAACTGCAAGGAGTCCAAATCAAGAGAGCGCCCAAGAAAGAGAAGTCTGGAAAACCTTAGACGTCACCCAAGAATAAGCATGCATAAAACCTTAGATCAAACTTAAGCAATTAGATCATATCTTGTCTCCAAGACACCTTCAAAATGAGTGCTTAGGCTTGTATTTATAACTTTTAATGACTTCTAGAAGGATCTTCCTTCTAACCCTTTATTGAGTTAGGGTTATACTACAAAAGATCATGTTGGCCTAAATCTCCTCACTCACGCGACCCAAGTTTAACAACAACACAAAACCAACAAAACACCCAAAGACATCGACCTGACAGAGCAAACTTAGTCGACAACGTTTACGAGGCAGGCACAGTCTCACCCAAGATATCTTACTGTGTAACTGCCAGAACCATGTTTCTGTAGTTGGCTAGGGATTATAGTCCCTTGGCGTGCACCAAGGAGCTCGGCAGAGATGGAGGGTTGGAGTCATTTACTACTCGACGGTGGTGTAACAGTGCAACACATCCGACGTGCGACACAACCTTATCCTTAACAACTTAACAGTTGGTGCGATAGTGCGACGTAGTCGATTCCTTAATAGTAAATGACTGTGATGCGACTTATAGTATGACTTAATAGTGTTTAAACATGAACTTAATATACAATGCTTCGATGATGCTTAGATATCCATTCATTCACTACTTATTAGTATTGCGACATTCATTCAAACAATAACCATAAATAATGCAAGATAATCAAACATTCAACACAACATTCAATTATTCATTAACACAGGAAATACTGTGGAAACCCGTCTGGGAAAAACCACCAAGGTGCTCTTCATCTGGCATGAGAAATATAGGTAGCACCTTGCAGTTTGTGACTTACAGTCTGATCCGCACACAGCCTGGATCAACTCTCCTACTCTACTATTTGCGCACTCAGTTGTAGAATGAGTCTACAAAACGGTCTGTCCACGCAGTTGTAGATCCGCGGCTCAACAGCCTTATTCTATCATACTTCTCTTTGATCTCTCCTTAGTATTCTTCTAACTGACTAGCTAACCCTTATACATAACGGATTCCTCTTATTTATAGAAAGTACAAGACCGCGTAGGGTCGACCGAGTACAACTCAGTTATTGTAGTCATAAGTAGCTACAAAATATCTTCTATTACATTAATGTCGGGCCATAATAGCCGCAAAACGTTATGCATTACATTGATAGCAGGCCATAACTAGCCGTGAAAACGTCTTTCAGTCTGCCTGTACAGGTCATAACTAGCTGCAAAACTGTCCTTTAGTCTTTCGCCGACTCGAGCTCCTACAGTCCTTCTTGACCTGCACCTGTCCAGCCTTTACTCTTCTACCAGCCTCTTTAGGTACGCTTCTCCCTTCGTCGCATCGATCTGCGTCGCAGCTTTCTCTCTTCTGCGCTTGTTTTCCATCCTTTAGCTGCTTTTATCCCGTCGCACATCTGTTTTTCCTCTTGCGCTTCAGGTTCTTCCTTGTGCTCTTTCCTAGCCCAACAGGCCCCCAACACTCGCATGTGGCTCGTCCCGAGCCACTAAGCAAAGTCATGCTTCTGGCGCAGGCTATGCCATAGGACCAACCTTATCCCAAAATTCTTTCAAAATGCCCTCTACTTTGGCAACCTCCTGCACTACTTCTGCTTGCTTCTGCAATTGTTCCACACGGTCGGAACTGAGATGTTCCGACGGTACTCCTTCCAGCAACTCAGATAACTGTTGGAGCTTCTGTTGTACATGCTGAATGAGCCCTGTAATTCTTTATGCTTCCAATTGGTGCATTGTCACCTCATCATTCCTACTCTGCTCCTTGTCGCTCAAAGTTTTCACTTCCTGCTGCAGCTGCTTTAGCTCGGCTACCTTTACATCCTTCTCTTTAAGTGGCAGCTTCTTCATGTCCGCCCTGTCTGTTGCAATTTTCAGCTCAGCCTACCGCGCTTCCTCGACGAACTTCGTTGTTATCTCATCTTCCAGAAGCAGTTTCCAGGTCGTCGAAACTGCTTCTATCGCGTCTGTACACAACTTCTCACCCCTCTTAATCCGATCAACAGCCCCAGATGTTGTTGTCCCGCGTTGTTCTAACACCTCAAGAGGTGTTCTTGGTTGTTGTTGTGCTTGGAGTTCTTCCACTTGCTTCCTGAGATCCGTCACAATCCTGGAGAGTCGGTCGACCTTTGCAACGACATCTTCGTCTTCTTGGCCTTCTTCCAGGGAGAACTTTGCGACTGCGCTTTTGATGGCTTCAACCAGTGCAATCCTGCTTTGCTCGCACGCCTCAATCTCCTGCTCGTTTTCCCTAAGGAGGACCTTGCGCAACAGTTTGCTTCCATGGAAACATACTAGGAGTTGTTTCACATACGTGCTTACCTGTGTACTCCGACCGAAATGTGGTATTATGAGTAAGTTCAGCAGGCCTGCGCTTTCGATGCCATGAGCCCATTGCATTGGGACTACCAACTGCAGCTCAGGTGGCACGGCTGGAGTCGTAACCATGTAGTTCTTTCGTTCTAGACCCGCCTTCTTGCACGTATCTGTATCCTCAAACTGCAGTTTTACCAGTTTTGGGATTATGTTCATCAACGATGGTACATCAGCAGAGATCCGAGGTGTTGCTAAGGAGGAGCGCGCTTTCGTTGGAAGCTTAACTTTCGACGCCTCTGCTCTCCTTGGCCGAACATATTGTGGTAACAGGTTCTGCTCTTCTATGGTGGCATCGACGTCTCTTCACGGTGGCGACTCTGGTGCTTCCTCTGTGGGTATGTTCTCAGCGGGTATATCTTGAGCGGCCTTACGCTTCTTTGACCTAACCTGAGGCCTTGATGACTCTGGTATGTCCCTGTCTGACACAAACGGTCGCGGACATGCTACTGGAATACCAATTGGTGGATTTTGAACCGGGGTTGAACCAGAGGCCGGAGCAGGGGTCAAACCAGGCGTAGGAACTATCTATGGCCTTGGTCGCGCCATGGTTTCTGGTTCTTCTTTGCACTGCTGAACCTATGGTGACGTGATCTCTTCAACAATCGGGTACGGTGATGTGAGAGTAACGTCTGATTGCTCCTGGGTTGGAAATATGTTGTAATCTCACGAATCACAGAGGGTTACCAATAATACACATTAAAAGCATACAAACATATCAAAGACAAGAGACAAGAACACAGATGTGGAATAACATATTAGATTATAGTGAAAGGGTCCATATAAACACAGAACTGAACCAAGTTCTCATCTGGCTCAACAACCTAATATATATGATTTACAAACAGTTACAAATAACTACCTGTCGGTTCGGTCAATCGACATGACCTTATGTGGTCGACATAATCTCTAATTAGTCGACTGATCGACTTAGTCGGCTTACCGACTAGCTCCTCCAACATCTCCCCCACGAACAAAACTGTTCTTCGTCCCAAAGAAACAGGGGAGGTACTCAAAAATTCTTTGCCTGTCTAAAGTAGTTATTTCTTTGTTCGTCTTTTATGGGCTATGAAGTCGAATAGTTGGTTGTTTCTGTATACATACTTCAACAATTGCTTTTGCTATCACGGCCAGTTGATGTTGGAATTTTGTCCAATTTTACAGTACTTTCTGGATGTCGATGGTTAATGTTGTAATACTTGATATCGTCGACATCTTCTCTTGAATGGAAAGGTCTGCTATCCTTTCCATGTCGGGACCCATAAATTGGTCTTTCTCTTCTGCTGTCTCCAGAAGCCTTTTCATCTGCGGGCAGATGGTGTCTAATTTGTCCAAGCTCGGGAGTGCTTGTTGTACCCACTGGTGTGCTTGTCTCTCGAGCCTCTGCAGTTTGGCTATTTTGAGCACGATTTGATCTTCGATAGTGCTTCCCAATGCTTCTTTCGTGCTCTTTCTTTTCTCCAGTGCTTGAATTTCTTGTCGAGTTTGTCGGGTCTGCTAGAAGACTTGCCCGTAATAAGCAGGCCAGTCTCGTAGTACCCCTGCCGTTATGACAGACTCCTCCATGTGATCTTGAAGCACTTTGTAAGCTTTTGAGAAAGTTGTGTGTTGTTGCATCAGTAGTCTAGATGTTTCTTCTTTTTGTTCTTCTCTTGTGTTTTGCATCTGTACATGTAGGGCCGACACCATGCTTTCAAACAGCTGATATGCCTTTTCAAGTGGCTTGTCGATGTCGACCTCCATTCGTCCTGGTATCACAGATTGTGTTAGGTTTCTGCATTTTACCAGGAACTCGACTTGTTCAATCTTAGTGTCATCGAGCTCTTTTCGTCTAGTCTAGCTTCTTGTTTTTGCTTCGATGGCCAGAGTTTCCAAGAGTTGTCCCAACTCTCCTTCCTTCAGCTTTGTTGTGTCGACTGCAATGGTCGACCCAAGTTGGCTAACGTGGACCATTGCCGCTTGTGATTCTTTTTTATGCTCCTTTTTGTCTATCTTCCTCTTATGCCCTATGTTGTTTTGCTTGCTGTTGTACTTGTGCATTTGTAAGGTTTAGACTTTTCGGTGGTTGATTTTCCGGCAGTGGATTGTCTGGTTGCTGGTTTGCAACGGTGTGTATCTGGTGGATTTTGTGCAGAGGGTTCAGATACAAACGTTGTTGGTATTGATGGTTCAGGTAAAGGTGGTTCAGGTGCAGATGGTTCGGTTGTAGGTTTTGGGTTGGGAGGTGGTGGTGGTGATGGTGAATGATCGGGTGTGATTGGTGTGGTGGGGATGTGGTCAGGTGTTGGGTCCTCAACTCGTGGAGGTGAATCCTTTGGGATGTCGGAGAATAGGTTGTCGATTTCCTGGTTATTTTTTTCCAGGTTCTCTTCTTCCCCATCTCTTGTTGGTTCATTGGCTGGTGGAGGGGGTGCGATGTCGGTTGGGGTAAAGGACGAGGTTCGACTTGCGACAACTTGAGCTGTTTTGTCAGGGTTCCTCACAAATGTTGATTTCAAAACTCCCACAGACCTCGGCTTCTGGGGTATTTGGCCAGGTTGTGAAGGAACAAGCTGTCTTGATCCACCAGCTTCGAACAGAGGACACTTAGTGGTGATCTTCTGTACAGAGATAAGTAACTCGGGCAGTTTTTCAATGTAGGCCTGGAAATCTCAGTCTTGGTCGAATCTCTCCTTTAAGGTTTCCGACATAACATTTTTGCATATGTCGACTGGGCTTATGGAGGGGAGCTTTGGAATTTCTTCCTGTGTAATCTGAGTTGGAGATGGGGGTGGAGGTGTAGATACTAAGTCGGCAATATTTTCGGTCGTTGAGGTGTTTGTACTTTTTCAATTTTTCGGCCGACCTTGCTGTGCTCCTGCTTCGACAAATTTTTGGAACAGCATCTCGACCGGAACTTTGTTTGCTACAACGTCTTCTATAATGTCGACAGCGGTAGCTAACAGTTCCTCTTCATCCTCTAATTCTGAAAGGATCAGCTTGTGCTTCCCCTTCCCTTTTGTCTGAGTTGCTTTGTTCCTTGCTGCTGCTATTTCCTTCGCTAGCTTTTTTATTTTTTCTTTGGTTATGTCATACTCAGGATTGTCGGACTCAATATCTCCCAATTCTTCCCCTTCCTCCTGTTGTTGTGTTGGGCTGACACTTTTCTCAACTGGATTGGCTGTCGGTGGTATGATTGTGATTTGAAGTCGGTTGGTGTCATCTGTTGGTGTTTCCTCCGACACGAAGGTGCTGATGTGTAGTCGGAGTTCATAATCTTCTTCCTTTTCTTGGTCTGTTAATGGTTCTTCTATTGCTAGGGTTACTTCCTTGGCTTTTGCTGGTATCGACAGTTTCGTGCCAGACTGTCGAGATAGTTCACGGAAGATCTCTTCGACTGTTGGATAGTAGTCAGAGTCTTTGCTTTTGCCTTTGCACCCTGCATATACCAAACCGCAGTATGGTCAAGCTCCAGTTGTATGTGTGCGGTTTTTGGCAGACTTCGTCGGATGTTCTGGGGCACCCTCCATCTAGGCGTCTGAAGTTCGAGCTGTTGAAACCAATTTTTCAACAGTACTTTGCCATTTGCCAGTTTCTTCAGTGTTTCAATCTGGGCAAATGGTTTGAACCTACACATATGGAATTTTGTGGGTTCTTGGAACTGCTTGTCCCCGACTGGGCACAAGTAGTACATTACTATCCATATTATTAGGGACGGGAACCTTATAATCCCTCCTGACTCTTGGTATTTCTCACAGATGCCTTTGAGCATGTCGGCGACATACTAAGCCCATCTGTATACTTTTCCTGTGTCGGCTATCGTATCTACCGCCTCTAGCATATCCAGTTTCAGGTCGCTTCCTAGACCTGTGGGTGTAAGCCCTATTGCTATGATTTTAGCCACAATTTGTGGCGTCCGGGCTTGTATCTAGCTAATCATTAGCCCTTTTGAATTCTTGCCCGATGGTGTTCTAGTTAATCGTTCTACCAGCCCTTCTTTTATGTCGACTGGTACCGGGGTCACCTTGGTTGGATAGACCAGTCAGTTTATATATTACTTCGCCAGAGATCTCGACTAGTCTGTCGAAGTAGAATCTGTCGTTGTGGTACCGACTGATAATGAACTTCACTGCCATTTTTTTTGTTCCTCCGAAACTTGCCATGAACGGTGTGTTCATGTAGTTCATGATAGAACTGTGGTTTACCTTCTCTACTGCTTGGGTTGGTTTCTTGTCAACATAGGCCCATTTCTTGATCTCGGCCCATGTTTTCGCCCATGAGATCTCTTGGGCCTTGGCATTCTTTATGTTTCTTAACCTCCTCATTAATGGGGTTTCAGCAAATTGTAGTTCCTTTGTCTTCGCTGCGGCTCTGGTTTGTTTTGGTGCCATTTTGTCGGTTCTTTGTTCGACTTTACTTAGGGGTTCTCAGTTCTCAATCTTTTGTTTGCTAAATTGCTCTCTGTTCAAAATACTGTAAATGATCATTTTTCAGTCCAATATTTATAGGTGGGGCGTTTGACGTTTCTGTCAATGGGTGTATTAATGGCGGAAGTGATGGTCCAGCACGGTCACTTGAGTTTGCGTTAATGGTGATTTGATTTTGGCGCTCATAGTCATGAAGGCGTGATGTGACCTTCGGGGTCGATGTCGATCGTGTGAACGGTCGATGGTGTTATGTCGATGGGTTTGATGTCGGCTGTCGGATCGTTGATTTTTTGTCATCCGGGGTTATGGGTGTTGGTTCTGTTTTGTTATTTTTTAGATTTTTATAGTTTTTGTCTGACCGTTATGGTCGTTATATGTTTTTTTTTTGTTTTTTTTTTCTTAAACTTGTTTTAATTTTTGTATCGCTTTAGTTGGGCACCATTGACAAGTTTCCGAAATACTATGCCTTGTAACGTTTTTAGTCATCTTCGACAACGTAGGGTCCCATCCATTCTGTATGTAGCTTTTTGGGTTTTCCTTTTACTCGACTATTGTATAGTAGGGCAAGGTCCCCTACCGACAGGTTTTTGTTTTTGATATTACGATCGTGCCATGGCTTCTGTTGTTGTTTTTGGATTTCTTGGTGTTGTAAAGCGATCAGTCGATGTTCTTCTAGCTTGCTTAATTGCATCAGTCGGTCCTTCCTTCCATGTTCGACATCAACATGTAAAATTTCTGCTATAATAGGTGTTTGTTGTCGAAAATGTAGTGCAACAACTGCTTCTTGTCCATAAACTAGTCGGAACGGTGTTTGTTTTGTCGAATGCTTGTATGTTGTTCTGTAAGCCCATAGTACTGCAGGTATCTTCTTGTCTCAATCATCTTTGTCGGTGTTACAGATTTTCGTTAGGCCTTTGTTAATGTTTTGTTAAATGCCTCAATTGCTCCATTCGACTGAGGGTGATAAGTTGTGCTACATCGGGGGTCAATTTGGAATTGGTCTGTTAGTGCTTTAATGGTTTTATTAATAAAGTGTGACCCTTGGTCACTGATTAGGGTTATTGGACATCCAAATTTGGTAATTATATTTTCATAGATAAATTTAGCAGCTATCTCAGTGGAACATGTGTCGACTGGTTCTGCTTCTGCCCACTTGGTTACATACTCTACTATAGTTATTATGTACCTTGCGCCTGTTCTTTTTGCTAGTATGGGGAATGGTCCAATGAAGTCGATGGCCCAAATTTCAAATGTCAAGCTTGGGTTTACTGATATCAAGGGCATTTCCGTACTAGGCAGAGGTCGACCCAGTCGTTGACATCTGTCACATTGGCTCACAAACTTTTTACAGTCTTTGTGAAGTGTCGGCCACCATAACCCTGACTGTTGGATTTTCTTGGCAGTTGTGTCTGCTTGAAAATGTCCTCCCGCTCCATAATGTGCTTCATTCATAATATTATTTCTTTCATGTTCTAGTACACATTTTCTGAGGATGTTGTTCAGGCCCATTTTATATAAGAATCCATTTATGAGGCTATATGGTGCAACTTTCATGGCTAAGATTTGTTTTTTCTTTGTGCTCACGCCCTCTGGTGCTTGTCCATATTCTAAGAATTGAGTTATTTCCTCTAATTCTGCTGGGACTGCTTCTATTCGAAATAAATGTGCATCTGGTAGGTCATCTTCAACTCTTGTCGGTTCATCTCCTGTGTCGATTCGTGATAAGTGATCGAGTCTCCGACATTTAACTTTCTTGGTCCGACAACAACTTTGAATTCGAATTCTTGGAATAGAAGTAGCCATCGACAAATTCTCCCATGGTGTAAGGGTTTATTTACAAGGTATTTTAGTGCTTGGTGGTTGGTATAAAAGATAAACGGATTGGCTAGTAGGTAATGTCAATACTTCTGTAGTGCAAAAACCATTCCTAATGCTTCTCTCTCTGTTGTCGAGTAGTTTCTTTCTGCTTTATTTAATTTTTTGTTGCTGTAAACTATAGGGTAGTCCATTCCATCGTCCCCTGGTTGAGTTAGGATTGCTCCTGTTGCTTGGCCTGATGCGTCGATGTGTACATGGAATTTGGTCGACCAATTTGGAAATCTTAGAATGGGTGCTTCGACTAGCTTCATTTTTAGTGTTTCAAATGATATGTTGCATTCCTCTGTCCAGTTGAACTCCTGATCTTCTCTTAGCAGTTCTTTCAGTGGATAGGTCATATTTGAATAGTATCTTATGAATTTCCTGTAATATCCAGTATGACCAAGTAGTACCCTGACTTGTTTTGGGTTCACCGGTGGTTTTAAGTCTAGGATAATTTTTATTTTTGCAAAGTCGACCTTGATGCCTTCTTTGTAGACAATGTGTCCTAATAGTATCCCTATAGGGGTTAAAAATATGCATTTCTTTATGTTCAGAGATAGCTGGATTTGTCGGCATCGTTACAACATGAGCCTTAGCCATTTGCAGTGCTCTTTCAGCATAGAGTATATTGTCCAATCATTGAAATATACTGCCATTGTTTTGTAAATATATTCTTGAAATGTTTTGACCACAATTCTCAAAAACACTGCAAATGTGTTTTTTAGTCCAAAAGGCATAACCTTATAAGCAAATGAGCCAAATTCACATACGAATTTTGTTTTTTTCTGATCTTCTTTGGCTATTGGTACTTGGTTATAACCTGAGAATCCATCTGTAAACGAGTAGCATTCATGTCCTTGGACCTCATTTAAGATTTCATCTGCATAAGGTGTTGGAAATGGGTTTGTTAATGTAACTTTATTTAGGTCTCTGAAGTCGACACAGATCCTTAGCTTGGTTGGATCATGTTTCTTTGGTTGAATAACCATTGGACTTGCTCATTCTGATTGGTCAATAGGGTAGATAATTCATGTTGCAAGCATATTATCAATCTCTTTCTTGACTATCTCTTTGTACTTATGAGCTAATTTATATGGTCTCTTCTTTACAGGTCGGACATCAAGTTTAATGTCAATCTTCATTTCACCCATTTCATGGACTAGACCTTTGAGATCTTTGTAGTCCATAGCGAATACATCCTGGAATTCTTTTAGTAAGTTTATTATTTGTGTTGTTTGTTCTTCACTCTAGTAGTCTCCATTTTTTGCCATTTTTGGTCGATCATCACTTGAGATGTCGAATTTTTTAGTTTTTACTTTAGCATCTAACCATTCTGGTGCTTTGGCTTCATTGATTGGTCGGCTCCCTTCTTTAAACTGTGAAAATGTGGCAGGAAAGTTTGCTGCAGTCATTCGGTCGGTGTCTTCAACTGTCTCGACTTTGAGCACTGTGCGAATTGGTTTTGTTGTTTTTGAATGGTATGATTTCCATCGAAAGCTTTTCCCTTCCGGATTTTCATTTTCCATTTGTAGTCTTGTCAATTATGGTGTTGTCTTGGTTTGTATGCTATTGAAGTTTATTGTCGGTCGGTCATGTTTTAGGGTTTTGTTCTCGGTCGGTTCTATAAATGCCTTGATTTATTTTGCAGTTTCGACTAACTTTTCGTCTTGTGGTATAAAGTTGAAATCTTTGATAAAATTCTCTCTTAGTTCATGCCATAGGAATGTTTCACCCCGATCTTCTTCCATTTTGTACCATTTGTTTGGTAAGTCGGACAATGTTGATGGAAACAGGTGTGGCCATGTACATTCATCCTTATACTTAAGTCTTTTCCACTCTTTTTCACATGTTCTTATGTGGTCTTCTGGATCCTTCCCTTGGATGAACATAGGTATTTGAGCTTGATTGGTTAACTTTTTACCTCCGAATCTTTCTATAAAGTAGGTGGAAGTTGTTGTCCATGTCTGCAATCTTGATTGATGGGTATCCCACCATCTAGCAGCTTGTCCTGTGAAAGTTTCCACTAAGCTTTGTAGTCGGCCATGTTCACCAATGTTTCTAGATACTTGTTCTATATGCATAACTGGTGATTCTCTTTCTTTGCACCTTGGGATTTGTGTGATATTTACATTTGCTAGTTTTAGGGTAGGATATTCCCTGGTTTTCTTTTCAAATATTTTTGGGATGATGGACACCAAGAAGCACTGTTGGACTGGCTTCTTCTGCACTTTTTGAATGGTCCAACAACCTCTTGCTTGTGTTTCGTAGTTCTCGACTTCCCAATCATATAATTCTGCATCTGAATTGTATCCTACTGAATCTTGATTGCCTAAGTGAAGTTCACCATAGACATTGGGTTCTGTGTAGTCCTCATTGTTTTGTATTTGATATAATTGTCGGATGTCGACTTCTTCATCAAAAGGTTCTATCCAAGGTTCTCCTTGGGAGGGATGGATAGGTACTATGACTTTTTGTCCATTCCCTTTTAGTTTTATCATTTCCTTGTCTAAGGATATCGATGCTTTTATTTTTTTTCTCCAATGTTGACCTACTAACGCTGGGAAGGAACTGAATCCTTCCTTAGGGTCAAAATTTCAAAGTCGACTTTGGTCGATATTCCTTTTATGGTCGTGTCGACATTTCTCCAAACTCCGATAGGTTCAATCAGACCTTGGTCGGCTAATTTCAGGTATATTCCTGACTCATATAGTCGAGGTCTACCTAATTGTTCCCAAGTGTCGCGAGTCATAATGTTTACTTGTGACCCAAAGTCGAGCACAACTTGTTGAACATGGTATCCTTCAATTTCTAGGTCGACAAGCGGGCCGGCATCACTTTTGTTCTTCTAGTTTAGACTGCAGATATTTTTTGTTTGTTTTTCTGTATTATTGTTGTGTTTTATTTTATACAATAAGCCAATGAATTGAGACACCATTTTATCATTTTGTACTAAACCTATTAGTTCTTTAACTGTGATTTGTCAATTATCATCAGCTTCTTCTTGTCGAGCAAATTCTTTAAATATATTCGTTGCGTATTTATACAGTTGTTTTTGTTTAGCCAGGTTAGGATAATCATTCTTTTCTTTTATTTTGCTTATTCGTGGATTATCACTCCCAATTTTTGTCCCTTGTCGAGTTACTATATGCAGATTCTTTGTATTGATTATATCATGTTTTTGAACGCACGACAAGACATTAACATTTTTCTTTTTATTTATTTTAGCAAGCATAGTAGGGCAATCCTCTAATGAGTGATCCCCTACTCCACAGCTAGTACAGAATTTTAAATCAGTTCTGTCATTGTATGGGCAGTATGCATACCGGTGACCTTCTTTATAGCACGTGAAACATTGGATGGGCCGACGTGGTCGGTTGTCGCGATTCTCTAAGAATCGACCTCAACCTCCATATCCTCCACGTCGGTTGTTGAACCGACGCTCATATCGACGACCTTCGTACCTTTGATTATTCTGTTCGTTTTGAGCATTGTTTCGTTGATTGTTATCGTTGTTCTGCGCGACTGTGTTTGTCTGGTAGACTACCTGGTAGTTTTGTTTATTTTTTTAAGTTTAGGTGGCAGTCGGTCATGGCGTGGCTTTTCACGTCACATATAGCACACCAAGATGCTTTACCGTTTTTCATGTTATACGGGCAATCTTTTGTTGTGTGTTCTCCATGTTCTTGGCAGATGTCGCAAAAAAACTTTGTTTGCACAAATCAAACGTCCTGTCGGCTGATGTCTTGTCAACAGTTATCTTTTGAATGCCCAGTCGTTGAGCATTTCATGCACCAAACATCCTGACTTTTAAGGTTTAGCTCTTTTAATGATTTCTGCATGATTTCGAGTTGTTCTTTCAGTCTAGTATCTATGGGATATGCTAGGAAGTCTTCGTCCATCTCCACTTGTAGGGCTTTAGTAAGCGCATCTTCGTATGTTTTGAACGTCTCTAGGCTTATGTGCCGCCAAATTTTCTGTGATAGACCTGCAAGGAACCATTGAATTAAATAGTTGCTCATCAATTACATAATCCAATTGGCTGAGGAGGTCTTTCCAGCGTTTGTCGTAGTCGCGTACAGATTCTGCTGGCTTTTGTGATGATGTTTTCAACTTTTTAGCTGCTAGATGTTTTGCATCTGAGGTTTTAAAGAACGACAAAAATTGCGCTTTAATTTTTGTTGAAAACCCTTGTTTCACAGCACGCTGGTTTAATGAACAATTTCTTCTTCTTTCACTTCAGCCGGTTATGCAAAGGCTTGAAGTTACTTATGAAATTTATCTGAACAATTTAAACACGCTGAAAACAACTAACAGGCTGTAATTAAACACATACACACCATAAAATTTGACACAGTAATTTTTGGCAAATTTGCCCTGGATAAAACCCCCACGGGGAAAACCAGTTTTGAGATGAGAGCTTTTATTATTTCTTCAGTAAAATGTGGGACAGAAATTAAATGCACATGTACAGCAAACCCTAACCGTACAATCTCCTCGAATTTCGTGCCAAATCAGACAGCAGATCAGCCGTACAATTGCCTCGAAATTCGTGCCCTAATTAATGCAGTCCGTACACCTGTTCGTACAGCATTAAATGCAGCCGTACATACCTCGAAATATGTGCCGATTTGCTTAGTCGTACACCTGTCCGTACTCCTCGATAACTGTGCAGCATTTAATTCGGTCGTACACCTCGGGAACCGTGCAGACCTGGCCGTACTTCCTCCTCGAAATCCGAGCCAATAAATGCAGTCGTACAATGCATTAAATGTGGCCGTACACCAGTAATTAATGCAGCCGTACTATCTCGGGAACTGTGCAAGCAGTTTGCTGAAAACTTCAGCTTCAAACCCTAACCTGGAAATTTGACCTCCTTGAGCAATTCGACCTCCCTGAGCTCTCTCCTCCCCTTCATCT
>LPNX010426393.1:451083-515936 GCA_001517045.1 Pseudotsuga menziesii | reverse complement strand
AATGCAGTCCGTACACCTGTCCGTACAGCATTAAATGCAGCCGTACATACCTCGAAATATGTGCCGATTTGCTCAGCCGTACACCTGTCCGTACTCCTCGATAACTGTGCAGCATTTAATTCGGCCGTACACCTCGGGAACCGTGCAGACCTGGTCGTACTTCCTCCTCGAAATTCGAGCCAATAAATGCAGCCGTACAATGCATTAAATGTGGCCGTACACCAGTAATTAATGCAGCCGTACTATCTCGGGAACTGTGCAAGCAGTTTGCTGAAAACTTCAGCTTCAAACCCTAACCTGGAAATTTGACCTCCTTGAGCTCTCTCCTCCCCTTCATCTGAAAAATGAAAAGTCCACTCACTTTTGCCTCCCTCGCTCCTTTTTATAATTTCACAGTGAGAGTGAAATTCACATTTATTTATTTCCCATAAATAAATTCACTCACTTACTCACTTTATAAAAAGTGACTAAAGTCATAAAATCACATTTAAGTGACTTTAATGTGAGGGTCACATTTTCCCTCTTAAGGGACTTAGGCAAAATAAAGCCACTTAGGGAATACCTGACTGGGTACAAAAATCAACAATTTTTGCTTTGGATGCTTGAGGGGTTCTTTCAATAAAGGTCATGTACCACGTTAGTGCTCTTTTCCTCAAGGCACCAGCAAACTGCGCCATCTGTCTATCATCATCTATGACCTGATTTGCCTCCCATGTCGACTCACAGACGAGCCAATGTCATCTAGGATCTTCGTCGCCCTCATATAGAGGGATATGCGTTGATCCGTGACCCATGTCGGATTCACTGTCGCTATCTTCTTCAGGAGGTGGCAGTGGTGGGGGTGGTAGTGGGATGTTTTGCTTATTTCTTTGTGCAGAGCTGTTGTCGACGAAACTCTCGTTCCTGTCGGTTGTTTTGTTTGTCGTTTCTTCTCCGACAAGCAGTCGGTTGGGGTCGACTTCTCCTGTCGATGTCCAACTGCAATTATTTGTCTGGATATCCGACTTTTCTGTATTCTCCAAAGCTGTATTTGGCAGGGGGGTGCTCCTTCATGTGCCGGGTAAAGTAAGTGGATACTTTGGTTGGATGGGTACGCCTGAAACATGACCCAGTTTCCTTCTTCTGCTCGACAGATCACTAAATGATTATCATCATTTACTTCGTCGTTTAGTCGGCTCCATATACCAAACTCACCAACTCTTAGTCTTAAATATTCTTCGACAATGGCTTGCATCCTGCTACTCGGATTCGTTGGAGATAGAGGTCTTACCTCTTGGGGAACTTCTATTTGGAGAGCTTCTCGCTGCTCTATCCACAAGTCTTCTTCCATGGGCGATGCCTCTTCATCCACGCCTTCTTCTTGTCGGTCATGACCCGACTCTGGCAGATTTCTTTTTTGGTCTGTCACCTTAGTACTCATTCCTCTATGCAATGCTATAGCTCTTTCTCTTATTTCTTCCCTTCTTTTCAACCTCTTCTCTCTCTCTATTTTCTGTAAGTTCGTCGTACCTTTATGTGTCACTGTCCGTTCGATTTCCTTTTTAGGTTGACTTTTCATCGCTGGTGATGGTATCTCTTTTTAGTCGACTAGAATCATGTTCACTTTACCCCAACATACGACCAGCTACCCCCCCATGGCCTACCCGACGCTTTAGAAAGCTCGGATAGTTCTGTTTACTTGCTTAGGAAATATTCCCACTTCCTTTTGGCAATAAATTTCTCCCACTTCCTTTGTTTCTCCACCCAGTTAGAATTTTGTGGCGGTTCGTGTAGTGATGGACAAATTTCGACGATATGACCCACTCATTTTTCTATCAGGAATTTGAACAGCAAGGTCGATAAGGAGCACAGGAATTGCTTGGTAAGGTCTGTATAGAATTTCTTTTGAATGGTTTCTACCAAAGTTCTTTCTTCTATAGCTTGTTCCTCGCATAATTCATCGGTGATCTTTTCAAACCACTCCGACAGGTTTGTTCTTCTCCCTCGAATCACTTTCTCTAGCAGTTGTTGGTCCTTAGTCGCTTCTGGCTTTTTCATTCATAAGTTTTTTCAAAAGCTGGGGCACTGATTCTACAAACTTCTCATGGGTTTCGATAAAGAATATTTCCTTCGCCCGAGCAGTCGTTAATCTGTTTCTCTGCGCGTAATTTTGCAAGTAATTTGCTATCTCACGCTCCCACCAGTCCCTAATCTCCTGATCTGATATCATCTGCTTGTATTCATCTTAGATGTGTACTACCAGCAACGGAACCAATGTTGTAATCTCACGGATCACAAAGGGTTACCAATAATACACATTAAAAGCATACAGACATATCAGAAACAATAGACAAGAACACAGATGTGGAATAACAGATTATATTATAGTGAAAGGGTCCATATAAACACAGAACTAAACCAAGTTCTCATCTGGCTCAACAGCCTAATATATATGATTTACAAACAATTACAAATAACTACCTGTCGGTTTGGTCAACCGACACGACCTTATGTGGCCGACCTAATCTCTAATTAGTTGGCTTACCGACTAGCTACTCCAACAAAATATCAATAACCATGAGTTTCGGCTCTCTTACTCACAAACTTTGGTTCGCTCTTCTTCTCTCTGTGCACGTAAAAGAATTCTTGTCGATGAAGGCTCGTATTTATAGAGATGCGCTCGTCATGCATGTGATCATTCGATGGTAAATCGACATCTTGTCGATCACATGGGCTTCTCATTCGACGCAGTCCAACATTAATTCACGTACTCGAGTTGTGATATGTACTTATCAAGGAAGTTGTGGCAGTTATGGTGGAGACGACTTATGGGACCAAAAAGCACGCCGCCATTTTCCTCGTACTTTGTCGAATTAATGATGCTTTGTTGTCATAACCGCCTAAATATTTTCGGGTATCTGTGCTTTAATGACGACAATGTGTCATTCCCGCTCTTATTGTGGTTTGGCCTACCCCTGTCGTGGACCTGCAATAGAACAATTTCATTTCCCTCTTTTTTTGTTTTGTTTAATTTCTTCCTACCTTACCCAGGCATGTCGCGGCCATCGTAGTAAGGTTTTAGGCGACTGCCATTTACCATTTCTACGACTAGCGTTCCATTCAGCTTATGCAATTTCACTGCACCAACGTCAGTGATATGTGCAACCACATATGGCCCTAGCCAATGCGTCTTTAATTTTCTTGGATGTTTGAAAAATTTACTGTCATACAGCAAAACAAGTCCTCCAACTTTGAATTCCTTAGTCCTGATATGGCCATCATGCCATGCTTTTTGCCTTTGCTTCTCTATGTTTTGATGAAATCCTGAGACGAAAAGTTCTTCTTCCATCTGAACGAGTTGTGACAACCTTTGCTAGACGGCATCCACATCTTGTCATTTCCGTCAGCGCAACAATTCTTAAGCTCGGCACAATATACTCCATCGGCACAACAGCTTCTTGTCCATACACTAATCGGAATGGAGTGTGCCCTGTTAGTCACTTGCAAGTCGTGCAGTACACCCATAGCACTGCTGAAACTTTCTGATCCCAATCATCTCGGCGCACATTGCACATTTTGTTTAATGCATTCTCCAGGATCTTTTTGAACGCTTCAAACGTTCCATTCACCTAAGGATGATAGGGTGTTGTCTCTATGTTGAATCTGGAATTCTATGGTTAGCTCATCAATCATTTTGTTAACAAAATGCATACCTTGGTCACTTAGCAAAATTTTTGGGCAGCCAAATCTAGTCACCACATTTTCAAATAAAAACTTCATCGCAGTCGCAACGATACAATCTTTTACAGGCGCAGCTTCAACCCATCTGGTTAAGTAGTCTGTCACGGTGATAATGTAGCGCACACTAGTCCATTTTTCTGGGCGGACTGATAGGACCAACAAAATCAACGACCCACTTGTCGAATGCTTGAAGGGTTATCTGCGGTGCAAGCGGCATCTCGTCACGGCGCGACGATTTTCCTATCCTCTGGCAAACATTGCAGCGTCGACAAAAGCTCATGGTATCCATATGTATGGTTGGCCACCATAATCTTGCTTGCGGTATCTTGCGCACAGTTGCATGTCCAGCGTAGTGTCCTCCTACGACATTAGCATGTGCTTCACTCATTACCCAATGTCGTTCATAGTCGAAGACATAGCGTCGCAATATTTCATCCACGCCTATCTTGTATAAGTTCCCCGTGATTAACGTAAAATCAGCGGCTCTAACGACCAAATGTTTCTTCTGTACAGTGGTGAATCCTTTGGGCGCATGACCTGTGCTCAGGAAGTGGATGATAGCGTTAAACTCCTTATTATGATCCTTAATCATGGTGACTGCAAATAGCTGCGCGTCAGGCAAGTTATTTTCCAGACTGGTTGGTTCTTCACCACTTTCTATCATCGATAGGTGATCAGGTCCCACATTCAGTTGACCAAGTTTAACAAGGACTTCAAAGTCAAATTCTTGAAGCAGGAGGAGCCATCGACAGATCTTCTCCCCCAACACTAGCTTGTTGATCAGGTATTTCAATGCCGAATGATCAGTGTACATTTTAAAATGTCCACCCAACAAGTAGTGTCGAAATTTCTGCAGTGCATATACCATGGTGAGGCCTTCCCTCTCTGTCGTCGTATAATTTTTCTTTGTCGTCGATAGTTTTCTACTAGCAAAAGCAATAGGGTGGTCAAACGCACCCTCACCTGGTTGTGTCAAGACTATGCTGAGCGCGACAGACGATGCGTCGACATGAACATGGAACTCCTTCTTCCAGTCAGGAAATATTAGTATTGGCACAGTGGCCATCTTGTTCTTTAATTTTTCCAGGCTTTCCTGACAAGCCTCCATTCACTGGAACTTCGCATCTTTCTTTAATAGTTTCTCGATAGGTGCAGTTATCTCGGCATACCCTCTGATGAACTTCATGTAGTAGTCTGTGTGTCCTAACATTGACCTAAGTTGTGTGACTGATGTAGGTGGTGGCAAGTCAAGGATGATCGCAACTTTCGCTGGGTTGACCAAAATTCCGTCGCGACACACGACATGTCCCAACAACACCCCAAATGGTGCGCAAAAAATAAATTTCTTTGAATTAAGCGCGATCTGATACTGGCGACAGCGGCCCAACATCATGCGCAGACTCTCAATATGGTCTCTTACTAGACCAAATACAGTCCAATCATCAAAGTAGACCTCAAGAAATTTATGTATGAAATCTTTAAAAGTAGAAACTATTATTCTAGAAAAAATAGTAGGTGCATTCTTGAGTCCAAAGGGCATTACCGTATACTGGCAACATCCCCATTCTGTGACGAAGGTCATTTTATGTTGATCCTCCTTCGCGATTTTGACTTGGTGATAGCCAGAGAAGCTGTCGATGAATGAATACATCTCTTGTCCTCTGACGCTTTCAAATACTTCATCTGTGGATGGTGTTGGGAATGGATCGTGTAGGCATGCATCGTTCAGCTTTCTCAGGTCAACACAGATCTTGACTTCGTCTGTTGTCTTCTTATCTTGGATCACTATAGGATTGATCTATTCTAATTCCTCAACAGGTTCAATGATTCATGTGTCAAACATGCGATCCAATTCAACTTTTACCTTCTCTTTATACCTTGGATTCAACCTATAGGGTTGTTGCTTAAATGCTTTAGCATCTGGTTTCAGGGGTATTTTCAATTCTCCCAGATGTCCTACTATTCCCTCCATCTCTGAGAAGTTAGCAGGGAATAGGTCCTAAAATTCATGCAGCAAGTCTGTGATCTTCACGACTGTCTCCTCATCCCAATAATCTCCAATATTAGCAAACTTTGGGTTCTCCGGCGACCCAATGTTTACTTTCTTTATTTTTAGCGGCTTGAGGAACTGGTTGCTTGAAATACCACTTCCTTCGACGTCGCGCGTGCCCTCCGATTCTGGTATGTTTATGTTAGTCGGATCATGATCTGGTTCTCCATCCATATTGTAACAAGCCATCCATTGCTGGATAGTCGCGCTACACTGGTGGGAACTCGTCACTTCGACAGGGATTTCAGCGAATATCTTCTCTTTAATTGCTTGAAGTGCACCATCAACTGTCGGTTGCTCATCAGCAAATGTAAAGGTGTGTGTGAACTGTGTAACCACCTTGTCTCAATCCTGCATTCATTGTTGCAACTCCAGGGATGTATACCAGTTTCTGGTTGTCATTTCCAATGTATGAATGAAATGATGGACCCATTCTTGTCGTGGGTATTCGACAAATGCTATGCGACGCTGATTAATGTGCTTGACAGGGTTTTACAGCGTTGTGTACCTCTGACTCACGGGCATAGCCTTCAGTACATAGTTTAACGCAAACAAGTGATGCGGCTTTGTTACGAGTCCTTCAAATTCACTTAGGAAGGTCACAAGATTAGGTAAGCCCTCATATGTGGGTAACTCCCTCAATTGATTCTCCACTCGTCGCACAGATCAGGTAGCTCTAGCGTATCTCTGTACAAAGACTTCATGTAATCTGTTTTGCCAATTTTCGAAGGCCTCTCCTGAATCTGATGTGCATGAACTAGCACTCTTTCAGCTCAGGTTTCCATTCGTTTTAGGATGTATGTAATCATCTTTTGGGGTGATGATATTATAGATATGGTCTCGATAATCACCTTGTCCTTCACTGTAGACTGGTTCGACATACCTCTGTCCCTCTAATGGATCAATGGGCAACAGTACCCTCATCTCATCATCCTCGAATGAGAGAATCCTTTTCTTGAAGTTTATAATGATCTGATTATCTATGGCCCAATCTATCCCCAGAAGCGTAGGATATGGATTCGTGTTGTCGACAGTGTTGATAACTTCAAAGTCTGCAAATGTGCACAGCCCCTCAATGTCAACAGGTACTTGACTCAACCTACCAATTGGTAGGACCTTTGCTTGATTTGCATGCCTCAAGTGGATAGGAGACCAGTCCAAGCATGGCTTGCCCATGCTTTCCCAAGTCTGTCGTGTCAGAATATTAACGTCGGACCCTAGATCTAAAATAATGCAATCCATGGCATAATCCCTTATCTGCGCAGTCATTCTTCTTAACTCATGCCCCGTTTTAAATTTCTTTTTGACATGGTTAACTATTCTTTCATGTTGTGACTCGACTAGGGTTTCTTCTATCAGTGCTTGTAGCTTTGCGATAGCATCTTTATCTTGGACTAGTGCTAAGCAACTTGAAAGAAACAACTTGGGCTTACTAACATTTTTCGAGATCTCCCTCTGGAATAGCTGTTGGAAGCGTTCAGGCATCCCCCTAACTTCTACAGAGGTCGACGGTCGTTCTGGGTCCACAAACTCTGGTCGCACGTCCAAAAATACTTGTTTCAGTTTTTGAACGTCGAATGGTACTTTCTTCTGTGTTGTGAGTCGTACTTGCGGTTGTTCTTGCAGTATATTTTAATCAGCTCCAGTCGCAACACCTCCTCGTGTTACGACAACAACACTCGGCTCTCTTGGCTCAGCAGCAATCATCTGAACATTCAAGTTAGGATTTGGATTTGGGTTGGGATTTTACGTGGGGTTAGGACCTCCGACGGTCCGAGCTTGCCACTTTGCGATCAATTGGGGACATTGCTCCACATTATGGTTCTGCACTTTTGCAATATGAACATGTCTTTGCAAGTTCCTAGGAATCTCTAGCATAATGGCCCAACTGTCCACAGTTATAGCATATGACTTGACCTCTTCCTCTGCCAAATTCTCCTCCACCTCTGAAATTTCCACCCTCCCTTCCCTGAGGGTGTGGCTGTTGTGGTGGGCACTGATTCTGCGGCGCGTACGGGTTATGTGGCGCATACTGAGGTTGATACTGATTCTGATATTGGTTTTGTGGGAAAGGCGCAGGCTGGTAGTGTGCTTGTGTCTGTTCATCGTAGCCTTGGGCTTGGTACAGATCTGGCGCCTCTTCCTTGTTTTCCAAAATAAGTTGATATTCCTCCTCTCCATCGCAAGACTCCTTATCAAGTTATGGCACAAACTCGTAGTCCCCTCTTCCGATCGCACTGCGACCCTTTCTCTTTGTCACGGTTCTTATCCTTTTACCCGACTGGAATCTTCTTCTCTCCTTCGGCGTCACCCTCTTCATCAATCTCACTATTAGCTGGGACCATCTCAACTTACTCTGGCCATTTTTCCCAAGCCTTCTTCCCATCATTACCCATGTCCTCCACGCACAATGATTTACTCATCAGATTCCATCCTTAAGATTCCCTTTTCACATGTTAAAATTTTAATAAACAATTTTAAGGACTTTAAATATCTGCCTCTGGGACCTTGGAAAAAATCTCTCTCGGCTTCACTCGATAAATTAATAGTATCTACAACAATCTCAGTAATATATCCTTCCAAAATGTTATCAACCCAGAATTCGACAACCCTGGAGATAGGATTACTGACATTCTTCGACCATCGGATCAGTTGAAGAGTTCACCCCCTAGGTTCTCCTCCTTGAAAATTGTCTTCTGAGATGCTAGCCTCTCTAACCATTCATACAATATCATAGGGAATTCACTAAAGAAAATCTCATGAATACCTAAGTAAACATACCTTCCTAACAATTCCCCTAGAGTCAACTGCGGCCCCTTAATTTCTTCTT
The DNA here is from genome assembly GCA_001517045.1 of Pseudotsuga menziesii. Lineage (NCBI taxonomy): Eukaryota > Viridiplantae > Streptophyta > Pinopsida > Pinales > Pinaceae > Pseudotsuga > Pseudotsuga menziesii. The sequence continues at coordinate 507,336 of LPNX010426393.1, read as the reverse complement.
GTGCAAGTTCTTAAGCTTTATGGTCGACCCAATCCTGAATCTCAGGCTTTGTCGGGTTCCATTTGTTGGCTCGACTCGATTAACCCGGGTTCAACCTTCCATCCCGACCAACAAAACCCAAGGCATCGTTCCGGCAGAGCATAACCCCATCAGCTACACCTACGACACAAGTAAAGTCTCACTTGAAATAGCTATAGGGACTGCAAGAACCATACTTTTGTAGTGATAGAAGGGGATTTTTCCATGCCAATATATGACAACCTACCCTATAATGTTGACATATAAATCATCATCGACATATATCATAAACAATGGCATGTGGAAACATAATACATTCTTTTACCAACACATTGAAAGCATTATCATTTCATCACACAAGACATAAATAATAGCAGTTGTAGCAAAATATAAATCATCCCACGAAAGTTGAACATACACCATTCGACACAGAGAGTTTAACGTGGAAACCCATATGGGAGAAAACCAAAAAAGTGCTCTTCATCTAGAATGAGTCATATCTTGAACTCTTTGGTATGCACACACAACCTGTACACATATCCCAACACCTCATTACATTACGTCCTTGCACACAGCTTGTGGATCGACAATACATTACCTTTGTGATTCTTATTCATTCTTCGCACGATAGCATACACTACTATAGACTTCTTCAGAACTTAACCTTGACTGGCTCTATCTTATCTTCCAGACCTCCTTAAGCCCAACCCTTTACATTTTTATAGGCTCTATTTGACGATTTTATATCTCATGCCCACTAATCATAAGTGGACAATTTTTCTAACTAACTCACTGCATACATTTAATTGTTTCCCCAGAAATTGCCCAAAATTCCAGAGCTAACCATTTCCATCTTCACTCTGTCGCAGCCCTATTCACACCTCGACTAGACTTCTCAAAACTTATGGACAAAAATTTATGCAACTTACCTAGGGCAAACACATATTCTACACCACGGCATAGTTGCATGGTTCAGTGGATCGCATCTAGATATTACTGGAACTTTAGGTACTGGTCCTTATGGTGACCCTCTATTTTGCATTTGGTACACCAAACTTATTTTCTTCTTTCTTTTCCTTTTTGGATATATTGAATTTGTAGCAACAAATTGGCGAGTTGTGATTGGATCTTAACCCCACACCGATTTCTCCGACCGGTGATGCCTCTAACTTCATGGCAAGTTCCAAAGCCTTAGTTTGTGACATAATATTTTGTTGCATCAATGGTACTCAAATATGTGGTAGCAAGGAAACTTTGAGCCACTCTTTGTGTTGAACATCAAACATCTGAAAACTGACTTGATCCATCAATGTTTTAAATCTTTGGTCAACTCCCATACAAATTTAGTCAGCAATTGCTTGATCTATTTCAACTTGGTAATACAATGCGACTTGGACTTTGGCTTACTGAAATCATCTTTTAGGCTAGCTTGAATTTCTACTAGTGTCTTCTATGGTGTTCCAACTGACACATTAGCAAATTTCATGAACCAATCCAATGCATGACCTCGATGGTCATTATTAGTTGTTCTCTTTTCACATCATCGTCTTGGACCTACTTGACAGTCCACACAACTTCACATAGAAATGAGTGTTGTTCTGGATCCTATGATTCATTTCCATGAAAAACTAGCAATTTCATCTCATCCCCAGCCATTCCATGCCTTTGGAGTACTGACTAACTCGATGTTAAAGGACCTACACTTGGAATCTTACTACTTGGCAGAACACTATTCTAGCTACTACCACTATTTTGACTTGCATAGAAAATTTGTGATGAACTGCTATGTCTTAACTCAATTTTTAGAGATGTACGTGGGGTCATGGGTATGTCACAGCCTCGGTCTGAGACAGATATATAGGTTCTTCTTTTGAAATGATCTGGTTTCTTGCTCCTCTTCCCCCTCTTGGTCGTAAGAGTCATCGTCGAGCTATGGTATTGGTTTGTAGTCTCCTCTTCTGGTCGCACTACAACTCTCTCTCCTTGTTGTAGTTCTCCTTCTCTTATTCGAGCAAAATATTTTCCCACTTCACAGAAAACCACACTCTTCATTTGTCTCACTCTCTTCTCCCCTTAACACATCAACTCATTCCATACATTATCCCAAACCATCCTTCATTCGACGCCCAGGACCATTGCGCACAAACACTTTACTCCTCAGAGTTCATCCTCAAGATCCCTTTTTCACAAAGCGACATTTTAATCCACGGTTTTAGTAATTGTAAGAACTTACCTCACGATCCTTTAAATAACTCTCTTTCTGCTGCAATATAGGACTTTGTAGTGTCAACATGAAATTCAGTAATGTGACCCTCCAATATACTATCCATCTAGTAATCAACAACATGAGAGATCTTATTGTTCACACTTTTAAGGAGTTGGATCAACTCGGGTTTCCAAAATCTAGACTCGCCTCCTTGGAAACGCCTCTTTTGAAGAGTCAACCTCAACAACCACTCATTTAATAAGGTAGGAAAGTCACCAAATAAAACTTCATGAATGTCTGAATAAACATATTTACCTAACCATTCTTCCCAGTTCCGAGCAAATTCCCTCTCCTTCTGATCTACCCAAGCCTTGATCTTAGGATTCGATGGATGACACATTCCCCTTTGACACAGATCCTAGTCCTGGCAACAGAACCATTTGTTGGCACAATTCTACTTTGACCCAAGTTCACCAAACTCAAATACCAACAAAGACCAAGATACCGGCCCAAAGGGATTTGGCATTTTCGGAAACACTTGCGAAGCAAGTGAAGTCTCACCCAAACTTGTACCTATGGGAACTACAGGAACCAGGTTTCTGCAGTAGTGAAAGGGAACAATCCAACATACTTAACATTGATCATACTAAGAATACAGAACTTCGACACACTAAGATCTTTGACAATTCATAAGCTTTGACACAAAACATGTAACTAACTGCAATATGCAATCCTAAATTATACAATGTTTATACCATTCATAGATTCCTCCATTAAACACATTCATTTATCATCTTATGCAACATTAATCAAAGCAAAATAACACGCATCATAACATCACGCACACATTGAACACCATGATTTTTGCATGGAAACCCAACACAAGAGAAAACCATGGAAGCTTTCTTCTTATTAATGAATCGTAGTAATTAAACGCTTCATGTCTGCGCACATAGCTTGTAGACTTCTCTTAATCCTCTCTTACAACGGATATGCACACACAGCCTGTAGATCATTACATCCCTCATGCTATTCTCTTAATTCAACTCTCCACAATTCATAACTTCAACACATATAAAAGGTTCTTTAGACTAACAAAACTGACACTAATCCTTCAACATGTAACATGATCTATCACTAAGAAACCCCAAAAATTCCCAACTCATTACATTTTTATAGGCTTTGATAACCCTTTACTTTGTGCCCACTACCCAGACTTACTAATGTAAGTGGACACAAAACTCTAACTGCCTAACTAACTCCATAACTTGACATCGTCGAAATTCCCATCTTCCTTGATTCTCGATTGCTTTGTCGGAGTTGACCACTTCAGCAAACAACTCTATTGTAACCTCGTTCACACCAAAACTGCTTTTCCAAAATTCTACCCAAAACATTCTAGGGCGAACAACATAAAGTGATCAGAGGGTTAATTGTTTACTCGAGACTAATGACTATATTAATATGTGGGTTATAACCCGATTGGTTATGAGCTCTATTTAAAGAGCATGTAAGGTCATTTGTTGAGGATCAAATATGAAAAACTCATATGAAAATTATTGTCCTTTTGCATTAATTGCATTGCTTCAAGTGGCCACATTGGTTGGTATGTGAATTATTTTCCTCTTTGAGAGTTTTAACAACATTATATAGTACTATGTCGATCTTTGATTTCTTCGTATGAGAGGTCTCCTTAAGGTGTTTGACTTATGTGGATGTGCCATATTTATATAATATGGTATCATAGCGCTTGTGAAGACCTACTTTTGTTATTGATTGAGTTCATGAACTTAAGTCACTACATGCATTAAAGGATTTATGGGTTCTACTATTTTTTAGCATTTCAATTTTCTTGTTTATATTTATGCTTTGCTCCATTTTTTGTTTGAAGATGTTATTTGTCGTGCGCTTTTTGTGAGTTCGGTAAATCATAAACATAACAGGAAGACTTTTAATTTTTTGTGTATCATATTTTCTATAAGCTTTGTACAATCTTGGCAAATTAAAAACAAAGAAGAAAAGATGCATTTCCATATAGATTAACTAAGATCTAACATAGAGCTTATAAAGTTTGGAAGAAAAAAAAAGGAAATTTGCTCTTTTTTGCATGGCCATGTTGAAGTTGTTTTGCAGGCAAAAAAGAAAAGTTCTCGGATAAGCACACACTTTGCGACATAACTTTGAATAAAAACCACCCATTCTCTTTCATAGCGTTTATTATATATTTTGCATTAACTTGTTTGATTTAAAGTTATTTTATTAAAATAGAGGTGATATGTTCAAGCTTTCTTCTTTTAATTAAGCTACTTTGTAAATTAATTTACTTTAAAAAAAAATATTCATGCAACTTTAAGTTTGTAGCATAATTTCATTGTGAATGCATTTCACTTACATTATAAAAGTAAATAAATTACAAAATAACTTTGATGGTTTTTTATCCTTGACACAACAAACATATATTTTTTATTCATGCAAGGATATATTTTTAGTTGAAAATCAATTAGTTGGTGCATTTAAAATAATTTTTCAAAAAAAATATTTTATTTTTTTTAGATAAATATATATTAAATTTACTATTTTATAATTAAAAATATATATAATAATTTTTAAAATTTAAAATTTTGATTTTTCCATTGGTTAAGAACATTTTTTTGTGGGATATAAATCTTTGTAAAATTAAAATAAATTGTCAGTTATTGTGGGACATAAATCTTTGTAAGATTAAAATAAATTGTCAGGCCAAAAAATAAAATAATAACAAATTTAAAATAAAATAAAAATTAATATAAAACTACATGTTACCTTAGGTTTATGTACGGTGCCCATTGCGGCAATTCAAGGGTGTCCGCCATACTCCTCCTATGCAGGTACATATTCAAGTCTTATCGTCGTAATCTTTTTACTCAATTTAAAATATATGAATCTGCATCGAAAAGCTCCAAAAAATGTTGGACAAATTTGATTACTTGCCATTCAAGAATGCCTTATGTTTCTTGAGTCTAAGTCCAGTCTAGACATGTGCACATGGTCGATTATTAATTTTATGATTCATTTCGTCGCTCATGTAAAAATCATATTGGATTGTTGATCTCTGTGAGTTTTGGTCAGACATTAAAACTTTCACTAGGAATTTCTTCCAATACTAGCAGTGGTGGAGGGGGTACTAAACTCCAGGGTTTTTGAAACTCCTTGGTTATCAATTGGATTATTAGTAGATTTATGGTGGATTTGTTTTCTCAGCATATCATGGAACAGCTTAAAATGGTGGAGGCGTAGTTCTTAAATGTATCATTCAATCATATTTACAAATAATTTAATTTGAAGAAGGATGGACGATCTAAAGAGGATTTATGGATGACACAAAACTCTAGTTGGATATGGGAAAGCAAGAATGGTGTAAGCCTTATGTAAAGGTCATTGCAAAGAAAATGTGTGTGACTCTATAGTTATATCTCTTGTTTTAGTATTAGTTTTGTTTTGCATTATATTTGATACTATTTTACTACCCCATCTAGTGTGCAACGTATTTTGATGATTTTCCTGCTTTCCTGTTATCTGAGGTACAAGTATAATTAGCAGTTCTAACTTTCTAAGAACAAATTCTTTATAAAGTTATTTGTCTATGTTCAACAATCCCATCAATTTAGTCATTTCTTATCTTGTCAAGTATTTTCAGGTTCGTTTTATCCCAATTAGAAAGTATGACGAAGTTCAAGTTGTGTGAGGAACATTTAAGGAAAGAGAATGCAAAGTTGTTCAAGTTTATGGAAAAAGTGGGCCATCAAAATTTAGTGCATTACTCATGAAAATGTCAATGGAGAGTTATTGTGTTGTTTAGGATGAAAATTACTATACATAGTTAGGATGGCTTTTATCTATAATTATCATTTTTTTTATTTTTACCTATGTTGTATGTTTTCAAGTTCAACTGCGAATGTTGGTGTCCAACTGTCTGAGGTTGTTGTACAAACTAGATAAGGATAGAAAATCTATTTTGGAGAGAAAAGGATTTTGATTTTTTAAGGTATTTCATATATGGGTAATTAGTTCCTTATGATTTTAGCATTTTTAATCATTTAATCTCGATGCATCATAGAATAATTACACATTGAAATATCAACCACATATGTATGCATGAAGAGGAAACATAGAAATATTACTCGGCATTTTTGAACATGGAATAATAGTATAAGTAAATAGTAGATGCACAATAGATATCACACATATAGACACAACCTTTTATCCTGGGAAACCCTTCTTCGCAAGGGAGAAAAACCCAACAACCTTTCACTGTAATAATAGATTCGACAAGTACAAGTTTAACCATGACCCAACCCTTAACACAAGGGTATCAAGAATAAACTCAATAATACTTATGTTTTCATGTGTCCGCATGAGCAAACCCAGCTCATGAGGACACCCTCTTCACAAGAGAACAATAAGACTCCTTCAAGGTTGATCCAATGGTTGATCATCTAATACACGGTAGCTTGACCTGCAAGTTGTAGCAGAGGTATTGCAAGCCTCTCCTTATGTATGCTAATCTCTCCACAATCTAGCGAGATGTAATAGATGGCAGGTATAGAAAACTTCTTACACGTGAGAGTTGAGCTGTAAATAGTCGATTTGTAATATGGTAGTAGACCCTTATCCAAGAAGGCCAAAAATCAGATCCAGAGACCCCCCAACGTCATATATGTAAATGAATTGTGATGTCTCTTATATGTGTGTGTGTGTGTGTTCCCAAGTAACTCATCAACCAACATGACCCTTTGACGTGTAGGCCGACCTACTCATGTATCACATTGGTTGATCTTGGGGTTCAATGGTAATTGACTTAACTTAGAATCTATTCGCTTCTTCATAGTAAAGGTATTCCTTGATGTTATAGCCCAAAATGACACATCTTTTCATGTGACCACTTTCCCATGATTCCGTCACATGTCAACACTTCCATGATGACACTTCATGAAAGTCACTGAAAAAACACCTATATTGGAGGACCCATATCCATATTTTTGTAACTCTGTTTGACCTCCTCTCTACACCGTTGGAAAGGTATTTGAGTTAGCTAAAACTTTCTAGAAGAAACCAAAGTCTAAAAATGCCCAGAAGTACCCTTAAAATTGGAATATTTGACCTATACGCGACTTGTCATACATGGTACCCGCGTATTCCACTTTGTATACGCGACTTGTTCTACATGGTACCCGCGTATTCCCTGTATCCACGACTATTTTCATTGCAACTCGTGGATCATACACAAGTATTGTCATTGCAACCCACGTATATCACTTGTATACGCAATTGTTGTCTCTACAGCACGCGGATTTTTCATGTAGATGTCAAAAATGGATGTTTCTCGAATTTCAGGTAGTTTAGGTGGTTATGTAACTGACTCCTTCAGTTGTAAATACTTTGTCTTTGACCCTATCTCTTCAGAAACATATAAATAGAGGTAGAGAGGTCCATGAGAGTAGACTTGAACATTTGCATTGTTATGCTGGAGGAATTGGGACTTTCATCCCCCCCACCTTTGCCCTAGAAGCTTTATCTTTGTGTTGCAAAGCTTGGAGGCCGAGTTCCTTGGAGAAGAGAAGCAACATAACCATATCAAGGTTTCGTGAGATGCCCAACTTGAAGAGAAGGTATATTTGTACTTCCTTTCATGATTAATAAAGATGTGATGTCCTTCGTCTTCCCAAATCATTATTCAATGTGTGATGGAATCTCTATTTATAATCAGATGTTTATGTTAATCAGACTAGGATTTCATATTACTTTGATTATCATTGTTTTGCATGTGGTCATATTGCTTTGAGGAAGGTATAATTTGTTTTGCAGGTCTCTTGGAGCAAGAGGAAGATTGAAGGGTTACTTGGATCAAACTTCGTTTGGCGAAGGTATGAACCATTCCAATCTCTGAACTTGTTTATATATACTTGAAAAACTATATGCATCTCTCTTTCAACCCTAGTACATTGATGGCCTCTTAAACCCTAGCCATAGCAAACTTTCCTCTACAACAGAACTGGCGACTCCACTGGGGAGAGCCTTATCTATTTGGGGTTTCTATGTCTTTCTTCTAGTCTTTTGTAAGTTTTCAGGTCCTTCTTGGCACTTAGGAACACCTTCTCAGTCTGATAGTACACCTCCCTTGCCTTCCTAAGGCAGCTTTTGGATTTTTGGGGGCCTTTTCCCACCCATACGCGAGTTGCAGAATCCACAGTTGCATGTCTGGGATGTACACGTGACCTGCTATACTTCCAACCTATGTGTAACATGCGACTTGTCGATAGGGAAACTTGCGTATGCCCTTAAAACAGTGTTTTTTCCTCATTTTTGTGGTTTTTTCTGTTGTTTGAGGGTTGTTTGGTAGGTTTTGTGGGGTCCTCTGCAGGTGCATGACTCTAGGGAGTTAGTGTCATCTATGTTAGGTGCTTCTTATCTATGTGGTAAGTCCTTTTGTAGAATTAAGGTTTGCTCTTTGTTCATCCCCCCCACCCCCTTTGCTTGGTTTGACTTTTGGCATATGTTTCTGGTCAGCCTTTGTTAGTGATCTTTGTATGAGTTCAGAAGCTTGTTGGTCTTTGTTTCCTTCTTCTTTTGTTGGTTCACTTCATTGTGCCAAAGTAGTTGACTTGTCTCTTATGCAAGCCTTCTTTCCAAGTAGCGTTTATACTGACTTTAGGGCATTCTAGAGTCTATTTGGTGGTTGTATAGCAGAGTTCCTTTTGCTTTGTTCTTGTTATCTGCATACATTTAGTTTGTAGGTAGTTTTTCTTTTGCATTTATAAAAGAAAAAGCAAAGAACATATAGTTGTTTAATATGCATGTAGATTAGGGTTTTGTCTTCAATGCACTGCATATCTTTATTCTTGAAAAAATAAATTGATCTTTTGTGGCTTTCAAGTTTTTCTATTTGAAAAGAAAGAGAATAGTTTTTGTTTTTTGCATTTCATTTCTCTTTGCTTAGTCATCTTGTTTCAACATTGAGTCAAAACACCATTGGTTTCACCTTCGCCACCCCCTTTGAGTAATTAACAGCCCTTTAAAATAAACGCTTAATATTTAAAATTTATTAGTAATTGTTTGTTTATAGGGATGACACACACTAGTCTAGGCTAGTGTTTTGGGTTAGGGATATATTAACTGCCCAAAACTTCAAACTCAAACATAGTGGCCTATCTATTAGGAAATCCAACTTCGTTGAGAAAGACATCGAAAAGCTCCTCTCACACAGAAGTCAAGAACGAGATCATGTGATACTGAGTTGTTGGAGATACCCCTCTACTTCTCAGTAAAGCATACACTGGCAGAGTTGTTGCACGTTTGGGGACTCATTCACTACCTCCTCATGGCCTCGTGTGATTCTTGATATTGTTTGGGTTTCCGACTTAACTACCCTTCCCATGTGCATTGGTTGGACTGACGACTGTTCCACCAGACTTTTTCTGCAAATTTGGTAGCCTTAGTATCTTGTCTGCTAGGATCTTACACGAGTGGCATTGGAAGGCTATTTCCAGTGCACCTAGGGTAGAATTCAAAGGTAACCTCGGTAGACAATATGGGAGGGAGGTTGGGTGATTCCAATGCCTGCACCCAGAGGGCTCTTCACGATACGCCAAGTAACTACTCTCCTTCCTTCACTAGTTAGTTTTGGGCCCTCATCATCCCAGACTTTCCTTTGGAAGGAATCTTTGTTTTCCTGGCTTGATACTTAGGTCTTTTTCTAGTGGTGTTTTCTTTGTACTGTTAGTTTCCTGTCAACCTCATACTTTGTATTATTGTTTGAAGCTATGGATAACACCCCTTTGAACACCAACCAAGAGATCCCCGCGTTCAAGAACTCCTTGTACTTTTCCTCTCACAAGGAATGTTGGTGTTCCTTTGATGGCCACCTTGAATCTGCCTGGATTCACCCTAGGGCTACTAGTGTGGTTATTTTCCACTCCAACTGTCCGGAATGCTCCTGATGCTTCGCAAGTAAGCTTCTTATATCAAGGGCATCAAAACACTGCTTCCCCTTCAACTGTAGTTTCTTCTCCTCCTCCTTCTACCTCTTGCGGTGAAAGTACTAATACTAGTAATCGACAGTCTAAAAGCAGTAAAAGAAGGAAGAATAGGAAGAAGACACACAAGCAAGGGGGCACCCGTTCAACCTCTGCAGGTCAAGTTGAACCTCACCACCCAGCCTCTGCAGTTCATGCTGGGGGAACCTATCCAATATCTACAGGTCATGTTGGATCTAAGCACTCAACCTCTGCAGGTCAAGTTGATCTTCACCATCCAGCATCTGTTGATCGTGCTGGTGGCATCCTTCCAACCTTTCCAGGTCACATTGGATCCAGTCACTCAGCCTCTGCAGTTCATGCTAAGGGCACCCGTTCAACCTCTGTAGGTCAAGTTAAACCTCCCCATCCAACCTCTGCAAGTCATGTTGGATCCATCCACCCAGCCTCTAAAGTTCATGCTGAGGGCATACACTTAACTACTGCAAAGCATTTTGATCATGCTCGTCCAACCTCTACAGGTCATGTTGGACCCAATCTCTTAGCCTCTGCAAGTCAGGTTGTGGGCAGTCTCTCAGCCTCTGTGGTTCATGCTGAGGGCAAACAGTCAGCCACTGCGAATCATGTTGACACTGTTGAAAAGACTAACCATTCAAAACACAAGCCCAAGTTTCCTTGTAAGCTTTGTGAGGGAGACCACCTTACTTATCTATGCCCTGCCATCACGAAGGTACAAAGATTTTGGTTTCATGGTCATCCCATTTTTGAACATCCTGAATTTTTTCAGTAACCAGCCTCTCTTAGTCAGGTTGGACCCAGTCACCCAGCCTCTGGTGGTCATGCTGGGGGCAAACTCTCAGCCTTTGTAGGTCATGCTGAGAGATAACAGACAGCCACTGCTAGTCATGTTGACGCCGTTGAGAAAACTAGTCATTCGAAGTGAAAACTTAAGTTCCCTTGTAAGTTATGCAAGGGAGATCATTTTACTCACCAATGCACTGCTATCGCAGAGGTGCAAAGAGTGTGGTCTGAGACTCAAGCATTTCCTGCTCTTGAACAATCTATAGTTTCTCAACAACCTACTCAATCTTTGGTTGATCTAGTGGTCGAACCTTCCCAATCTTTGGTTCACCCCTCTTCTCTCAGAGAGTGACCCTTATGTGATAGAACCAATGTCATATTTGGTCAATCCCAGTCTCCCTTCGGAGAGTGAATTTCACGAAGCGGTTGAATCGATTCCATTGTCGATCAATCCCACTCTTCCTTTCGAGAGTGAAGTGTTTGTTAGTCACATTTCTTCACTTCCAGTTCAGAACTTACTAAACAAGGGGGCATTGAACTCACTTCGAATGAACCCCCACCAAGCTCTCGGATTGCTTCCTTTGATTGGGATAGCCTAGTTGAGTCGCGCCTTCCTTATGATGCACCTTTCTAGATAAAGGTCAAATTTGGACAATACATGATTGTTCATTATATTGTTGATGAAGGAGCCTCAGTTAGTATCTTGTCTACTCGTGCTTGGAAAGGCATGGGATCTCCCAGCCTTATGTCAACTTCTAGTCATTTACTGTCGTTTGATAGAAGAACTAGTACATCCTTAGGAATTCTTGCTCAAACACCTGTTACCTTGGGTGGAAAGATCATCTTAGTTGACTTCATGGTGATAGAAGACTCCATGGACTTCAATATGCTCCTCGGACGTGATTATGTCTATGCCATTCAAGTTGTGGTGTTAACATTATTTCATGTGATTTGCTTTAATCATGGCGAAGAAATTGTCACTATCGATCAGTTGGATTTTCTTGATCCATTTCCTGGCCCAACTAGAGACCAGGTCTTTCCTTTATTGATTCCTAGTGTCTCGATAGACACTACCCCTCCACAGGTGAGCTATGTGGCCTCATATCCCTTTCGTTCAATTTCTATTGAGGAGAAGCCTCTGTTTTCATGCTTACCTTCTCGGGACCTGGTCCCAGCAGTTGACCAAGTGATCAGTCCTATACAGACTATGGAGCCTACTCTCCACTATGTCGATCCATTTTAAATTTTAGACATGTGTCCTATCTTGGATGATCTCCTTCCTTCGGATGAAGTCTTACTAGAGTCTTTGATACAGTCTGACCTTCTTTTGAATGTTGGTTCAGTTGTGACTAAGTCTAACCCTGACTTGCTTAATAAGCTTGATCTTTCTGTTGATCAATCTCCTTCTGTTGGTCTTGTTGAGTCTTCTGACTTTCCCTTTGATCAGCAAGTCAGTGATCCTGATGAGTTTGATTTTTCTTCTAGATTTCTCAACTCTTATGATACGAAGTTTGATCCTACAGACTCTATCTCCCCTGTCGATTTTTTTTGTCCTCCTGAGGTTGATCTTACTTATTATAAACCCTCGAGTCTTGGCACTATAGAGTTCTCTTTTGTTGATTCTTCCTTGACTACCCCTTTTGTAGAAGATAGCAAAGTCGCATGTGTTTCTACCAAAGTGACCTGCATCAAACCTTTTCTTCTAAATATGATTCTGATGTTGTTGTTTCTTGGAGACAAGATTTGTAGTTGGATTCACAACTACTTACTGGCCTTATCTTGTTGTTCAAGTTGTAACTGCATTTGCATGTACCCTGCTCACGCTTATGATCTTGATGTCGGCTTCCACGCTTTTAACTCGTTATATAAGCCCTCGTCTTTGCTCTCATCATTGCTCAACCTTGTACCATTTTGCCTTTGCAACTTGACACCCTTTTCCTTGAGGAGACATTCCCCGAATTTCTTTATCTTGCTCATGTTCCTTGTATTATGCATAGGTTTGTTCCTCGCGCTTGGAACTAGTTCCACCTATCTCTGACATTTGTCTCCTCGCATTTCATTTAGAGCATTCTTTCTGCTCTCCTTCGAGCTCGTTAAAAACATTAAGGAGGTCACAAATTGACTTTTCTGGACTCATTAAAATGTCACGGGAAATATATGGAGTTATCTTTAAGCCCGAGTCTGACTCCTTAAAATTGACTAGATTATCGAGTTCACTTGTTTGTTTAGAATCGTTAAGGTAAATTGAACAATCATCCACATAGGTATAATTTTACCCCTTTTCTGACCTTGTGGATTACTTAAGAAAAAGGAATACTCTATTTTCTTCGGAATCTAGAAGAGTATCTTCAGGCATAGGTTTATCTCTTTTCTAGACTTGAATGACTAAACTTACAGAAAAAGAACCTTTTCGAGCTTAGTTTTCTCATTTTCGTGCTCTGGACCTAATCATGAAAAATATTTTAAGCGTACTTTATGTCTTTGTCATGCTCGCTAAAGCCTAAAGAACAAAGCATCAAGTTTACTGTTGTAAGCCCCATTTCTCGTAATCAAATGGATCTTTCTGAGTGATCTTGCCTTCCTTCACACTCGTTAAACTCAAGCTACATGCCGCTTCTGAAGGTGCGTCGGTCTGGTGATAGTTTACCCATTTTTTGGATTTTGCCAACTAACTACGAAAAAGGCATACCTTAGTTCACCTAGGCTAAGAGAGTTCTCCTCTGTATTTTTTTACACTTTTTCGAACTTAGGAGACTAACTTTATGAAAAAGCACCCCCTTGGAGTCTTCTTTGGAGTTTTCAGACTCTCTAAAATATGAAAACATCGTCGAGCATTCACTAATTCGAGCTCGTAAAATCCATGAATCAGTGATTTATCAAGCATTCTTTTGTCTCTTCTTCGAGCTTGCAAAAAATGAAGAAGGTCACGAGTTTGCTTTCTTGGACTCGTTAAACCTTTACAAGAAACAGGGAAGGGAAGTTCAGTCACATGTATTTTATATCATGGCAACAAATCTTGTCTCCTGGAACAAAGCACCAGTTTTGAGTCTATCAACAATTGGGTCTCATTTTTGGATCTTATCCCAATTCATATTTTTCTTACTCCTCCAGTTGTCTTCTTTTCCAGTTATATGGTGATGCTGTCAATGTCTCAAGCATTGCATATTTATGTCGTTAGTTCCTTTCGTGTCAAAAGTTGCCTAAGTCACTTTTGTGTCGTGCTCACTATTCAAGGATTAAACTTTTGTCGTCCATTCTGCAGTTGCATTGACCTTTTGTGTTGGCCATTCCCTCGTATTAGTTCATTACATCATGTCTTCGACGGTTCTTGTCGTGAAATTCAGTACCATTTCCATATCCAATTAGTCTTTGACTTAGCTCATGTTGGATAATGGAGGATGCCTTAATGCCTTCCTTCCAACGGATCTCTTCCTATCGACTGCAACACATCTTACTCTGGGAATGAGATTTAGAGTTTATGACAGTACCTTGGGGATTGTAGTCATCGGTGGCAATTTCCCTTGCTATTGGGTAGTGGGAATACCTTACTGTCTCCTACTCGATGGATTATTCAAGTGTTCGAATTCAAGTCCTTGTATTCACACTTGTTAGAATGGACTAGGTACCTTGGGGACCATTTTCATTAATAGTGGTTTCCCTTGCGTTTGTTAACTTTTCTAATTACTGACCAGTAATCAAATAGTTTTCTCCATGTTTGACTTCAGCTCCTTTATTCGCATGGTTAGGATTCGGAACTTTTGGGCGATTTGGATTGAAGACCTTGGGCCGACAGTAGCATAGTCATCTTTTACTTTTGCCCGAGTTGCGCAAGAGCTTGTCACACTTCATATGAAATTTTTTTGAGACATAGATCCACCTTGTATTCTTGTGGCTATGATCGATTGTTGAGCATGGATCCACCTTGTTCATTTGTGGCCGTGACTCCTTTAGATTTGATATGGCACCTTTTTGCATATTGAGCGACCATGATAGTTAAATCAGTTATACATCTGTTGGATCCGCCTGTATATTTGTGGCGATCATTTGTATATGGACTTGTATATCCCAGAGATCAGTTTTGTCTGACATTTATCTCTCTTTCAGGCACCTTTGTTCGATCCTTTCGATCTTGGATTCTTTGATCTCTCCATATTCAGTTGTTTCCTTTGTAATGTATTTCAAATATCATCTTCCCCTCTAAACTCATACATTAGGGGGCATCTGTTATAGCCCAAAATGACACATCTTTTCATGTGACCACTTTCCCATGATTCTATCACATGTCAACACTTCCATGACGACCCTTCATGAAAGTCACTAAAAGTCACTGAAAAAACACCTGTATTGGAGGACCCATATCCAGAGTTTTGTAACTTTGTTTGATCTCTTCTTTGCACTGTTGGAAAGGAATTTGAGTTAGCTAAAACTTTCCAGAAGCCACCAAAGTCTAAAAATTCCCATAAGTACCCTTTAAATGGGAATATTTGACCTATACACGACTTTTCATACATGGTACCCGTGTATTCCACTTTATATACGCGACTTGTTCTACATGGTACACGTGTATTCCCTGTATTCGCAACTATTTTCATTGCAACCCACGGATCATACGCGAGTATTGTCACTACAACTCGTGTATATCACTTGTATACACAACTGTTGTCTTTGCGGCCTACGAATTTTTCATATAGATGTCAAAAATGGATGTTTCTCAAATTCCAGGTAGTTTGGGTGGTTATGTAACTGAATCCTTCGGTTGTAACTAATTTTTATTTGACCCTATCTCTTCAAAAACATATAAATAGAGGTATAGAGGTCCATGAGAGGAGAATTGAACATTTGCATTGTTATGTTGGAGGAATTGGGACTCGCATTCCCCCCACCTTTGCCCTAGAATCTTTCTCCTTGTGTTGTAGAGCTTGGAGGTTGAGTTCCTTGGAAAAGAGCAGCAGTAGAACCATATCAAGGTTTCGTGAGGTGCCCAACTTGAAGAGAAGGAATATGTGTACTTCCTTTCATGATTAATAAAGATGTGATGTCCTTCTTCTTCCCAAATCATTGTTCAATGTGTGATTGAATCTATGTTTATAATCAGATGTTTATGTTAATCATATTAGGATTCCATATTACTTTTATTATCATTGTTTAACATGTGGTCATATTGGTTTGAGGAAGGCATAATTCGTTTTGCAGGTCTCTTAGAGAAAGAGGAGGATTGAAGGGTTGCTTGGATCAACCTTTGTTTGGATAAGGTATGAACCATTCCAATCTCTGAACTTGTTTATATATACTTGCAGAACTATATGCATCTCTCTTTCAACCCTAGTATGTTGATGGCCTCTTAAACCCTATCCATAGGAAACTTTCCTCTACAACACTTGAGCCACCTACTCAAGGACATCACGTCCATATAGATATAACTAATATGGACCTCCATCAAGTATCTATAGGCTATAACCTCAATTGAGTCATCATCCTGTCATGGGCTACAACCTCATGATGTCCACATGGGATACAACCTCATGTGGGCTCAAATGGGCTACAACCTTATGTGAGACTTTCACCAACACGTCAAGGGATATAAACTCATGATGTCCATAAGGGATACAACCTCAATCAAGATCACAAGGGCTACACCTACAAGCTCATGTGAGTCTTTATCATGTCTGCATAAGCTATAACCTATAAACTAGACATTTCCTCACTTCAACTAAGTCCATCGAGGAGTACAATATTGAAGAATGTCTCGCCAATACTGCAACATCAATAAAGGAATGGGAAGAACTGCAGAGAAAGGGAAGGGAAAATTCACAAAAGAGGATCTCGGCCTCTTTTAGGAGGATTTGTTTAAATTTTCTTTTCGATGACATTCCAGTTGTAGGATTTATTGCAAAGTAGAACTAAAGTTATGTAACTCGTAATTTTATTAGAACCTTTTTAATATTTAATCTAGTGCCTAAGCTAGTTGACTCAATACCAATTCTTGGTGTGGATCCAGTGTACCCAACAACATACCTTCCAGTAGTTAAGTAAATTGATGCATAAATAGAATGTATTGAACACAAGGAGGTGCAATACGATTGATACAACTAGCATTCCATTGATACATCTAGCATTCGGGAAATGGAGAAAACGTGCTTACACATCGGTCGACCAAATATTTTAATGTCTATGGATTGATGGATGATGGATACTTGACTTCCAATAGGTTAGTGGAGTTAGTAGGTAGTGTCGATATTAAGGTGTCATGCCAGCTGAATCTATATGCTCCAACTACAATAAAGAATTTTCCGTGTAAAGTTTACTGAGAGTTGTGTGAGCATTAATATCAATTATTAATAAAGAAGTGGATTAATGATAGAAAAATAGATATAGTTTTGAGTTCAGTTAGTAGACAACACAGATTGTGAGGGATAGGTGTTATTGACATGAATCAATTGGAGACTCAAGGTGTTCACTTAAGGATGGATAGGTAGGCTCATGTTCTAGTCTTTATAGGAGAACGAACTCATGGTTTCACTAATACCCTTGAAGGTGTAAGTTAATTTGGAGAATTTTTTGGTCAAAATATGACGGAAATTGTTGAAATGGCAGTTTAAAATTTTGAAATTGCATAATCCAGGTGCGCAAGGAATAATCGAGAGCGTTGAACCTGTTTCTACAATCAAAATTGCAATTTAAACAATGGAAATCGCAACAACAAATCGTGTCATTGGATTCTAGCAAAACTCACCGAGAAAATGCAAATCATCTAAACTTTAGCTTACTCCTTATTTGAATTCTATATAGGTATACCATCACTTATCATCTAGATCAATTGTTAGGTGAAGGGGAAAAATGTGCAAGCATCCATTGTTATACCTAAGCATAGAAATAGGTCACCCCACCTAACTTAAATAGTTAGGTAGGTTTTTTAGGGTCAGTATAACCAGGTAACACCCAAACTTGTTTCAATTTATCTGGTTTGAATAATACCATATTAATTTCTCCCTATCGGTAGGTGTCTTCTTGATTGGCATTTTATTTCATAAATATGTATGTCGCCCCACCCGTGACACTTTACTGTTGAATTGGCATTTCAGTCTGCATAGTTCATTTAAGTGATTTGAGGGTGGGGAAAGTTTTCCTCCATTCTTGGTTATATTGTAGTTGGATACTCAAGAGTTTAAAGAAGAAATCCCATGGGATTCCAACAAAGCTCTAGGAAGAGTTGTTGTTGGGAAGCATAGTACTATTATGAAAGTTGTAAGCAAAATAAAGTTGTAAACTATGTTCAGAAGGATAATCTCCATCGTGGACCTTTGAGTCCCTAGAGACGGTGAATCGTGATCACTGTGATGGATGTAAGTAGTTTAAGTCTTCCTCCAACTCGTCCTGCTATCATGATGGTCATTGCTCGAATGATAGTGGTCCTAAATAGTATCTAATATATGGTCGAGTTCATAATGTTTTGTATGATTCGGATGACCATACCAACAGGTATGATATCATTAAATTATATGTAATTCCATGGAGTTTTTTAGGGCCAAGTTAGCAACTTCTCTTTGTTTTATCATATTTAGAAAGATGTTATTCCTAGCTATGCGATCAAAATTGCAGTTAGAGGTGTCCTCCACTATTAGGGGACAAGATACTTGGTTATTGCATGTCTTGTTGCACCTGCAATTATTCTCTAGAGGTTTGAAGGTGTTGTTGCCAATAAAACTGAGTGCCTTAGTCTAGTGGTCATTCGATAACTACAATAATGAAAACTATGCATTTTATGAAAGGAAGAGGCATTACATATATATTAAGTATTTTTTACATTACATTTAAAATATATATATAGCAGACATTGATATTCCACCTCCCAAAAATCAAGGTCGCTCCATAAGCATCCTCAAAATGGATCTCAACACCTGTGGGCCCCAACCACCACCCATTGTCGTTAGAAGGGTTAGAAGGTTTCTTGGTTTCTTAATATAATATTTATTCTTTTTTTCGTGTGGATATAGGTCCAAGCAATATGATTTAAAGACAAATTCTTAACATAAAAAATTGTAGAGTACAACTTGGTCCAAACAATATGATTTAGAGCCAAATTGTTAACACGATCTCTATATTTGGATTCCAACGATTGGTAAGGCCACTTCTCAATATGAATTTGTTATGTTGACATAGATATAGTAATAATAAAAAGATGACTAATATAACAAGAGTTGCATGCAGTTCAGTCTTTGCCTTTTGATTTATATAAAAAAAACAAATAAACTATTTGAAATTAATTTAAAAATAAAAGTAAAATCTAAGTAAACTATTATATAAATAAATAAATATTATTATATCAATATAAAATGTTTCATATCCGTATCAATATATACCAAATGTTAATATTTAAAAATCTTAAAAATTGTGAAATTGCAAACTTAAGAATCTTACATAATGCATGTGAATTTTATTTTATTTTTCTATTTTTAACTAATGTGATCAATGATAAAAATAGTCTTTTCAATGCCTATAAACGAATAAAAGTTCAACACATGGAAATAAATTGAATAAATAAAAAGAGATTAATGTTATTTTTCTCAAACTTTATAGATAATTTTGGTTTCTTTGCCAAACTAATAGAATGAGGTGAAACATATAGTCACTGCCTAGCAAGCACTAATAAGATCTTAATAAAGTCTACCCGAAAAAAACTCGAAAGACATGGGTCATAGGAGAATAAGTTATGTTATTTGTATTTTCATATGCATTTGAAAACTAAACTAGCTAGTTACTTTTATTTTTATTTTTTTAAACATAAGTTCTATCCATGATCTAAGGTCAAGGGTCAAGAGGATGTGTAACAAATCAGCATGCCTGCCATTGTAGTCTACAGCTTGGTCCAAACAATATGATTTAGAGCCAAATTCTTAACACAAGCTCTATATTTGGATTCCAGCAGTTGGTAAGGCCACTTCTTAATATGAATTTGTTATGTTGAGCAGGTCTAGTAATAATAAAAAGATGACTAATATAACAAGAGTTGCATGCGGTTTAGTCCCTGCCTTTTGATTTATATAAAAAAAACAAATAAACTATTTGAAATTAATTTAAATATAAAAGTAAGATCTAAGTAAACTATTATATAAATAAATAAATATTATTATATCAATATAAAATGTTTTCTATCCATATCAATATATACCAAATGTTAATATTTAAAAATCTTAAAAATTGTGAAATTGCAAACTTATATATATATATCACTCTACTACAAATATTTATGAACTTTCTAAAGTTTTCATAATGCATGTGAATTTTATTTTGTTTTTCTATTTTTAACTAATGTGGTCAATGATAAAAATAGTCTTTTCAAGGCCTATAAATGAATACAAGTTCAACACATATGGAAATAAATTGAATAAATAAAAAGAGATTAATATTATTTTTCTCAAACTTTAGAGATACTTTTGGTTTCTTTGTCAAACTAATAGAATGAGGTGAAACATATGAGTCTCTACCTAGCAAGCACTAATAAGATCTTAATAAAATCTACCCGAAAAAAACTCGAAAGACATGGGTCATAGGAGAATAAGTTATGTTATTTGTATTTTCATAGGCATTTGAAAACTAAACAAGCTAGTTACTTTTATTTATAAAAACAAACATAAGTTCTATTCATGATCTAAGGTCAAGGGTCAAGAGGATGTGTAACAAATCAGCATGCCTGTAATTTCCATATAAATTTATTTAGGCTAGAGTGGACATTAAACAACAAGGATGACCATAGGAACTCTCACCCATTTGACAAGCATTCACTATTTGGTATTTTAGTGGTTTATACATGACAACAACCAGAAGGTCCTCTTATGTAGCTTGATGTTGTTGCATCCTTCTGGTTACCAAAAGACTTCATATCTTTATTCTTGATTAGTGTTTGGTCATTTGTCATTCTTTCCTTCACAACAGCCAAAAGGACGTGTTATAAATAGCTTGATGTTGCATCCGTCAAGCTACTAAGGGAGTTCTAATTTGTTATCATGCTAATAATTAGCAATCAGAAATTTTATGTGCTATGTTGTATTAATTTCTTTTTACTAAAAATAGGATTAGGATGGAGAATACAATGCAAAATATTCCAAACACAAAAGAACCAAGAATTGAACATAAAATTTATGATGATGAACAGAAATTTCAATAGAAACATACTCCCACTAGACCATTCAACAACTTAGAATCATGGGAAAAATATGCCTTGTATCTCAATTAATAACAAAAAATATCGTTATTAACAAAATTATCACTATTGAAATATTATGCATATATGTAGTATTAAGATTCACAACCTATGGATAATATTTTGTTGGTGCAAATATTTAAGGCCATGAAATATATGGCATGTGTATATTCAAATCATGTTCTCTTTAAATCGTTTGTATTTATATAGTACAAATCACAATGAGTCCATCCCAAGCTCAAGAAAAATGCACAAATGACCATCTTTCTACAACAGAGCAATACTATTATTTTATTACATTTCTTGCAAGGATGTGTAAGATGGTCACAAGGTACCTCGAGCAATGAATTCAAACAATACAACAAGGGGTTTACTTACAACATAGCTACCCAAGTAACATATAATGTTTGGATGATTTAATATCATTAGAGAATTTACCTCCTAAAACATAATATTGTGAAAGACAACAAACATGCTTCTTTAATCAAAGGTATCACATTTTTTTTACTTCATCTCTTTCCAAGTCTCTCTTTGAAATTGAGTCAACCACCAGTCGTATACTAGATTATGTATCCAATCAAATATATCAAGTAAATTATTGGAGATTATACTTCAATCTACCTATTGTATCTCGGGCCCAATAGTCTCTACATCACTAACATTTACAACAAAAAATTTGTCATCCTCTCTAGAGTATCATAAGAAAGAAAGGAACCGCGTTAAGGTCAAGTTCAATGGGATTGCAACAGAAGTTCCCCACTACTAGGTATGGCATTGATATTTAGAAATTATATTTTGTGTGTGTGCACAAGTGAATTGGCATTGATGTAATTTAAATCCATGGCCACTGTTGAAATCCACTAATTGCCACAATAGACCTTGTATATCATAAAAATATCCAAATAAATTCAACCAGTATGAAGTATCTTTTTGAATTATAGTTTGTATAAAGGTACAATGACTCGAATATATAATCCTTCATAGATAGTTCTAAAAGAACCCTTCCCTAAAACATTTCCCTTGGTCTAGTTTGTTGGACATTTTTTGTGGAGAAACATCTGCACTTTAATGTTATCTTCAGTCTGTTGTACAACACTGCTTGTTCTGTTGATATTATTGGTGTTGTTGTTGGTGCAACTCGTATTTGTTGAATACCAAGATCTTGTGGCATCATTTAATGTTGATCAATTAATTCACAACAAAAAAAACTAGTTTTCTCTATGTGTGTCGTCTTCAAATCTCCTATGTCTCAAATCCTTTTCATGGTTAGGATGTAGCCATGACCTAGAACTTTAAAAGAGTTCTAACAAGTGATATGGTAAAACTTGAGCAAATTTTATGTTGTGGAGAGTTAGATGTATTCCATAAATTAGCATAGACTTTTTCTTTGTTGATTGTAGGTTGAGGAATAAATTTCATGCTTAGTTGGATGTATTTATTAGAAAATGGCTAAGTTAGAAGATTAAATTTGTAAATGGAATTTGATGTGTACCAATATGAATATGCTGGAGGATGATATGTTGTAGCATCAAATTAGTTTAAGCTATTGGCATGTGACCATATCAACAAAGAATATCTGGCCATTTCGATAATGTTAAATGAATAACCATATCTAAGTCAATGGTGTAATAAAAGTGTTTATATGCAAACACTGCCAAAGTTAAGAAGTTATAGGGAAGTTAAATTAGGTATAAATATTGTGCTAGTAAATGGAGCTTTGTGAGATAGAATTAGGTTCCAATGCAGTCCATATTGAGCTAACCAAGGATGCAATTCAAGTACATGACTTTATCCCTATTTCCTAGTGCCTATCCATGTATGTAATTTTCATATTTGTTTAAGTGAACTCAAAAATCAAAAGAATTCAAGACTGTTGGAAGTTAAATTTCTACAACTACTCTGTAATTCTTAATGTTTATTGAGATTTATGTATTGAAGCTTCATATTGGACACTGAACCCAACTCAACTTACCGACACTCTTCAATAAACATTAGCAAAGGCAACTTCTAGAGAAAGTTGCATTTACTGATACAAGATATAGAGAAATTAGCAAGTGTTAATATTCACACTCATTTATGATCTTTTAGAGTGATCCAAGACATTAATTTTTGAAAATGTCTATTTAATGTCATAATTAACGCTATTAATTAGGGAAACTCAAGCAAATCAAATTCTTACTTTTGATATTTAACCCCAAATTTAGATATGTTTGAACTCTTTTATTAAATTTGCTTTAGATAACATCGAGATAATGCATTTCGCATACTCACCAAAAGTTAGAACTACAGTTTCTTTCAAATGTCAAATAGTTATGATTTTCATTATACCATATAGTTCCAAGGACTAATTGTTGTTTTTATTGAAATGCTCACTATTAGTTGAATCCTTGCAAATGAGTAAAGTATTGTTCCAACTTCTAATAAAGTTGTACGTTATTTAATTGCTTAGCATCCAACAAAAATAAAGGCATCATGAAAAGGAATATACTCTCTAGTTATTTGTTTGCAAGTTGGATTATTTTTCATCTACAAATGAGGAATGCACCTTATTGAGCTACACAAGAGGCAGTGTCTACCACTACATAGTCCCTTGATCAACTAGTAGGTCAGTGAAGACAACCAATAAATACAAGGTTAGTTAGAACAACATTGAAGAAGACATTTTTTTCCTTCATGTTTTTTCAGGATGATGCTTCAACTTACGAAATTGAACTAAATCCCATCTAATCCATTAGATCATGCATGAAAGTAAAGGTGATTTTGAGAAGTTCATTCAAAACCTAAAGGAGTTCATAGTTCTTCCCATCATTTTTTTGTTAAAGATTCATTTTGTTCAAAATGGTGAAATCTGTTTAGTTAATATCATGAGGATATACAAGTAAAGATGTGGCGTGTGTTGTTTAATAGGATATAGTTCTAGAATAGTGGTCCCGTATTTTATTCTCTTTCAATATTTTGTAATAAAATTCTCCTTCTTCTAATGACATTAACTTTGGCTAAGGCAAGTGATAATTTTGATGGCATACCAACCATGAAATAGTTGTAGTTTTAGGCCTTAATGTATTGGAATGTAGCCCCTTGTTGTTGGTTGTAAGAAGGATATGATATGTCCCCAAGAGCAAACAACATCCCTGAATCTCAACAATGTGTTACGTTTAATTAAGACATATTGTGTCACAATTAATTATCATCCCAAATTTTTTGTTTTATATAAAAAAAATCTAAACATAAAGATAGAATATTTATAATTGGTTGATCACAATCAATTGACATCCAATTTTTTATGTTTTTAATCCAAAAAAATATTGAGCAAAAAGATAGAATATTTGACTTATAATTGGTAGAGGCTTCGCTATAATCCCTTCATGTTTTTCTTAACCTCAAATTAGATTAAGGGATAATATAGTTTCAAAGAAACTCTAATAGATGCAAATTCCAAGGGAAGGAGGCTTGTAGAATCAAAAATATTTCATAACAATGAGAGAGGAAACATCCAACATAGCTCGAATCCATCTCTAGAAAGAAAGGTTAAATAAAATGAGTCCCCATTGACAAGGATAATGAATTTGTTGGACATTGTTGGAGCAAATTGAATCTCCTTTTACAAATTGAAGAATTAGATCACCAAAACAAGTAATGGTAGTAGAATCTCCTTCAGCCCCAATCAATTTATTGATTGTATAAATATAAAGTAAAAAGGAAAAAACAAATATACGTAAATTGTAGAATTAGAGAACTATAAAGATGTTGGGTCAATAATGTATTTCAAACCCTGCATAGGAGGCTGTAGGGAAAATTTTGAAAATAAAACTAAAAATTGTAAGCTTGTATGTCACTGTGCATATGTAAAATGTTTATGATGAGTAATATAAAATTGAGATTCCATTTACCAAACTATTTCTTTTGAGAAGTATAATTGATTGAGATTTTATTTACAAACAGGACAAAAAATTAGACAGTTAGTTTTTATTTCTTATGATATGGTTGAGATTTTATATAATTGTCTAAAATAGAAAGCAATGGAAGGCTTCTTGTCTCATGCAAAGAAAGACAAATGAAGTTGGTTTTGGATCTTGGAGGAATGAGGGTAAACAAACTCGGTGATGTTAGGATTAGTGCCACAAGTCTATTTCGACTATAGCCAACCATAGTTATTACAATAAATATTCTCTTTGTACTTGACAAAAAAACTTGGACTTGTGATAGGAAATGGTGCAACAGTGTTAAGGCCCATTCATTTGGGTTTTCACTTTTCACTAGTTCGTAGGTAGCAAAAATTTTAACTGTAAATCCTACAACAATGGAGATATAACATCCTATTTATTAAGGAAAAATAGTGCTTGACCAAAATGGATATTGAAGGATCAACCATGAGCACTCAACTTCACAAATTGAATGCTTAGTAGCCACATTGAAGAAAAAAGTGTATGGAAATGATCTCCAATGCTTTAGAAACGATATCTTCACAATTGCAATAACATCAATGTGATGATATTGAAAATATTCTATGGTTAGTTTTAACCTGTAGATTCATGGGTATTTGCAGTTGATACAATAACCAAATGAATCCAACATCTAGAAGACCTAGAAGGGAGGAATACTGACCTTAGTAGATTGGAGAATATTATCAATGGTATATTTTCATCCAATGGAGGAAGCATGCTATTCATGAGATAGCCTTCATGCTTTTACCAAACCATCAAATCTTTATAAGAGAATAGTGGTACCTTGAGCTAATATGTAACGATGTTTTCTTTATTGTAGAATGTAATTCTTTGCAGTTTCTCTATCAAGCTAAGTAAATCCAGTTTATAATGTAGGTTGTTTTGAGCTCCAAACATATCATTTCCATTACTTCATATTTACATATTGGGATTGCAAACCTAACCTCATACCTTGTGAGTGGATGTTCATATATTGGAGAAGTGTTGATTGTGGAGCCTAGTCTTCTAGATCCAGTGATATTATTCAGTTGTGATTGTAACACAAGAGTACTATACACTCATTCCCCCTGCCTTGGGGTTCGGGGTAGTGCCCCGAAAAAGGGGGTTTGGGGGAAACACCCCTGAGACATGGGGGTTCGGGAGCGAAGACCCCGAGAAATTTTTTGGGGATGTGTGTTGGCCAACAGTATTGTGGACCCATGGTATTGGGTTAACCCTAGAATTTTCCCATTGTATTTCCCCAATAAAAGAAAGCATTGTAAAACGACTGAGTATGGTATTGTATTGTATTGGAAGAGAGACTGTGAGAGCGTGAAGAGGAAGTGCAGCATTTTTGTTGCCAGGGTGTATCCCTTCATCTTTCTGGACTGTAATAAAAGGACTGGCAATTTCTTTGTGGACGTAGCCCATCATTTGGGTGAACCACGTTATATCTATGTCTCTCTGTAATGCTTTAATGTGTTTTGCATATTGTTTATTGATTTAATTGTATATTTTTTATTGCTCTGCGGTCCTGTTTTCTAACAATTGGTATCAAAGCCAAAAGGTCTATTTGGTTCGTAAACTCGCAGGAAAGAAGGGCTCCTGGTTCGAGTGGGAGCAATGGCAGAAGAAGGAAAGTTTAGGGTCAAGAAATTTAATGGCCAAAACTATCAGTTATGGAAGATGCAAATGGAGGACTATCTGTACTAGAAGGATCTACACCTGCCATTGGGCGAAAAAGCAAAACAACCGGCGGCTATGAAGGATGAAGAATGGGAGGTTCTTGACAAAAAGGCACTGGGAACAATACGATCGTGCCTGGCTTCGTCGGTGGCCTTCAATATTTCGAAAGAACAAACAACAGAGGGTGTGATGAGCACATTGAGTAAGCTCTATGAAAAACCCTCGGCTTCTAACAAGGTATTTTTAATGAAGCGTTTATTTAATATGAAGATGTCGAAAGGTGGATCTGTTGCTGACCATTTAAATGAATTTAATACACTTACCAGTCGGTTAAGTTCTGTAAAAGTGAACTTTGATGATGAGGTTAGGGCTCTTCTAATCTTGTGCTCATTGCCAGAAAGCTGGAATATCTTGGTCATGGCTGTAAGTAACTTTGTCCCTAGTTCAAACACTCTTAAGTTTGATGATGTTGTTGGTGTTATTCTTAGCGAGGAAATGCGAAGAAAAAGCACAGGTGAGACATCAGGTAATGCGTTGACCATGGAAAGCAGAGGGAGACAAAATGAGAGAGGAAGCAGCCCAGGAAATCATGGCAAGTCTAAAAAGGGAAGATCCAAGTCTAGATTCGGAAAAATAAAGTGTTGGAACTGTGGTAAGAAAGGACATCTGAAGAAAGACTGCAGAGCTCCAAAGAAAAAAGGAGACAGACAGCAAGAGACTACTCGGGAAGTGAATGCAGCAGGTGATGTGTTACAAGATTCTTTGATTCTTACAATAGATAATACTAGTGATTACTGGGTAGTAGATTCAGGGGCTTCATGTCATGCTACACCCCATAGGAAATTCTTTCATGATTATGTTCAAGGTGATTTCGGGCATGTGCTATTAGGGGATGATGAACCATGTAAAATTGTTGGAAAGGGTAAGGTACGGATTAAGTTAAATAATGGAAGTGAATGGCTACTAAAGGATGTAAGGCACATTCCTGCTATGAAAATAAATCTGATCTCAACAGGGCAGTTGGGAGATAGCGGTTGCTTGTCTACGTTTGGAGAAACGTGGTGGAAGATCACTAAAGGATCAATGGTAATTGCAAAAGGAGATAGGATAGGTATGTTATATTTATGTCCTCATAATACTGATTATTCTATCTCTATAGCTTCCACAAAAACAGGTGTGGCGTTGTGGCATCATAGGTGTAGCCACATGAGTGAGAAGGGGATGTAGATTCTCCACTCAAGGAAACTACTTCCTGATATGAAGCATGTAAGTTTGGAATTCTGTGAGAACTGTGTTTATGGAAAACAGAAGAGAGTTAGATTTCTCAGGGTTGGGAAACAAAAGAAGAGTGAAAAGTTAGAGCTTGTCTATACAGATGTATCGGGACCAGCTCAGGTACAATCTCTTGGTGGCTCTCGTTATTATGTTACTTTTATTAATGATGCAACTAGAAAAACTTGGGTTTATTGCATTAGACAAAAATTTGATGTGTTTGATACTTTTAAGAAGTGGAAAGCTTTGGCTGAGAATGAGATAGGAAAAGGTTGAAATGTCTCAGATCTAATAATGGAGGCGAGTATTGCAGCAAGGAGTTTGATAGTTATTGTTCACACAATGGGATTCGCAGAGAGAAGACAGTCCCTGGAACACCCCAAGAAAATGGTGTGTCAGAAAGGATGAACAGAACGATCATGGAGTGTGCAAGGTGTATGAGATTGCATGCAGGGTTGCCCTTACAGTTTTTGGGCTAATGTTGTAAACAATGTTGTTCATTTAATAAATCGAGGGCCTTCAAGCGCTTTGGATGATGGCATTCTAGAGGAGGCATGGACAGGCAAATAGGTAAAATACTCATTTTTGAGAACTTTTGGTTGTGAAGCATTTGTCCATATTGATAAAGATGATAGAACAAATCTTGAGGCTAAATCCAAGAAATGTACCTTTATTGGATACGGGGTTGATGATTTTGGTTATCGCTTGTGTGATCTTAAAAATTGCAAAATCATTAGGAGTAGAGATGTAGTATTCAATGAAAAGGTCATGTACAAAGATCAGTTGCAGGGAAAGAATGAAGAAAAGGAAAACACAGAGTACACAGTGCTTGATGAAATCAAAGAAAATGAAGTTCCAAAAGCACCATAAAATCAAGAGCACCAGCAGGTACCTGAAACTCCTGCAACTGTAAGAAAGTCTACCAGGTTAAGTAGACCCCCTGAACGATTCTCTCATTCACTGTATTATTTATTGATGACTGATTCTAGTGAACCAGGATGTTTTGAAGAAGCAATGCAGTTAGAAACTAGAAAGAAGTGGGAGCAAGGAATGGATGAGGAGATGGACTCATTGGTAAGAAACCAGACTTGGGATCTGGTTAAGTTGCCTGCATAAAAAAAAGGGCATTGCAGAATAAATGGGTTTACAGGTTGAAGGAAGAAGATGGAGGAAAGAAGCGGTACAAGGCTAGACTTGTTGTAAAGGGATTTGCACAAAAGAAAGGTATAGGCTTTGATGAAATATTTTCTCCTGTTGTTAAAATGACTTCAATTAGAACTATTTTAAGTCTAGTGGCGGTAGAATATTTGCATCTTGAACAATTAGATGTAAAAACACCCTTTCTCCATGGGGATTTGGAGGAAGAGATTTATATGCAACAGTCACAAGGGTATGAGGTCAAAGGGAAGGAGAATTTGGTTTGTAGGTTGAAGAAGAGCTTGTATGGCTTGAAGCAAGCTCCAAGGCAATGGTATTTAAAATTTGATGAGTTTATGACAGAACAAGGTTATGATAGATGTCATTCTGACCACTATGTTTATTTCAAGAGGCTAGATAACGGAAGATATATTATCTTTTTATTGTATGTGAATGACATGCTTGTTGCAGGGTCTAACATGCAAGATATAAATGTGCTCAAAATAAAACTAGCTATATCATTTGCGATGAAGGATTTGGGTGCTGCAAAGCAAATCCTTGGTATGAGAATAACAAGAGACAGGAAAAATCGCAAATTGACATTGTCTCAAGGTGAGTACATAGAAAAGGTGTTGC
Source organism: Pseudotsuga menziesii (assembly GCA_001517045.1). Lineage (NCBI taxonomy): Eukaryota > Viridiplantae > Streptophyta > Pinopsida > Pinales > Pinaceae > Pseudotsuga > Pseudotsuga menziesii. The sequence continues at coordinate 477,444 of LPNX010426393.1, read as the reverse complement.
AGAGGTTTAGAATGCAGAATGCAAAACCGGTCAGTGCACCTTTGGTGAGCCATTTCAAACTAAGCAAGGATATGTGTCTAGAGACACAGGAAGAGATAGATTACATGTCCAAGATTCCCTATTCATCAGCGGTTGGGAGCTTGATGTATGCCATGGTGTGCACAAGACCAGATATTGCACATGCAGTGGGAGTTGTGAGCAGGTATATGAATCATCCAAGTAAAGAGCATTGGAAAGCAGTATAGTGGATTCTCAGGTATTTGAGAGGTACCACTTCTCATGCATTATGTTTTGGAGGTTCAGACACTATTCTACAGGGATATGTTGGTGCAAATATGGCTGGTGATAAAGATAGCAGGAGGAGCACCATAGGGTATGTGTTTACTGTAGGTGGAACAACAGTAAGTTGGATTTCAAAACTGCAACGGGTTGTTGCACTTTCAACAACAGAAGCAGAGTATGTTGCTGCTACAGAGGCTAGTAAGGAGATGATTTGGTTGTAGAGGTTCATGGAAGAATTGGGTAAGAAGCAGGAGAATAGTAAGCTGTATAGTGGCACCCAGAGTGCCATTCATCTTGCAAAGAACTCAACCTTTCATTCGAGGACTAAACATATACAACTCAAGTACCACTTCATAATATTTGTTCTAGATGAAGAACTGTTAAAACTAGAAAAGATACACACTAGCCAGAATCCTGTAGACATGTTGACAAAGGGAGTAACTAGAGAGAAACTGAGTTCCTGCTCGGTTTCTATTGGCCTTCAAGCATGAAGGTGAAAAGAAGAAATTTGCCAAGTCCAAGGTCCAGAGCATAGTCTAGCAAGTGCAGTAGCGGTGGAGTTGCTGTGATCAGTCTCCAAGTGGGAGACTGTTGGTTGTGGAGCCTAATCTTCCAGATCCAATGATATTATGTAGTTGTGATTGTAACCCAAGAGTACTGTACACTCATTCCCCCTGCCTTGTGTTGGCCAATAGTATTGTGGACCCATGGTGTTGGGTTAACCCTAGAATTTTCCCATTGTATTTCCCCTATAAAAGAAAGCATTGTAAAACGACTGAGTATGGTATTGTATTGTATTGGAAGAGAGACTGTGAGAGTGTGAAGAGGAAGTGCAGCGGTTTTGTTGCAGGGTGTATCCCTTCATCTTTATGGATTGTAATAAAAGGACTGGCAATTTCTTTGTGGACGTAGCCCATCGTTTGGGTGAACCACGTTATATCTATGTCTCTATGTAATGTTTTAATGTGTTTTGCATCTTGTTTATTGATTTAACTGTATATCTGTTATTGCTCTGCGGTCCTGTTTTCTAACAGAGAAGTAACTATTAAGATTGTGAATGTCACTGCCATGCCTTCTCTATGTGATCTGGATTATTTAGAGAACAAAATGAATGTAGTAGTATGAAAATAGAAACACACACATATTTTGCAGAGCACACAATAACATAGTAAAAATAAAATTTAATTAATGAATGTAAATTTGCGAGCAATACAAACTAGCTCGGATGGTGGTAGATTATCTTTGAAGAGAGATATATTGGATACACTCATTTGCAAGAGTTGTTTACAAAGATATCGAAAAGGGCCTTTAATCTTAAGCATAGTGGGAAAAACCCTAAACATCCAAAAGCATAGCCTTATGAGATGAAGCGCCAAAAGGATTTGCGGGCCTCGAGGTGGATATCTGACTTCCCAAAGGATCAAATTTCATATACGATATTCAATTAAGGTGTAAGATTGCTCATTATAAAAAACTAAATGAGAAGTGCAACTTTTATTTACGGATAGGGCATGCCATAGTAACCGATGGCCCCCAAATTGGCAAAAAAACACCATTTAGGGCCTCAAAACACCCCTGGAAGTTTAGCTCTTGAAAACTGTAGAATTTTTCCAAGGATATGGATAATTATTGTAACTCATTGAAATAGATTGGTGGGCACCAGTATCAACCTATATCATCCCTCCCCCTTAGGGAGCAATGGTCCCCATTGCATCAAGTTCCTCCATCAAATGGGGAAACTTTTAATGAATCTGACTCTTGGTGAGCCACTTTCCATGGTGAAGAAGTTGTCTTCTTTAACGGCCACATACAGTTGGATGTTCTATTGGTGAGTGCTCTTCATCTCGGTTTCCATGATGCAATCGAATATCACTTACTCAATGTAGTTAGGATTGAGTTCTGTAGGATCCAATTGCTTGACTACATCTCAGGTGTCCAAAAGAGGTGGAAAATATGGTTGAAGCAACTCCACATTAAATACAGGGTGCAAACCAAGGAAAGGAGGAATACCTGACTCAAAATTATTCTCATTCATATCCTTGGTGATGGTGTAAGGCCAATATTAGAGTGGTCAAAATTTCTGATGGGTTCATGTGAGGCGCTCTTTCTATAAATATAACCATACCTTATATCACACCTGGAACTTGTGTGGAACCCAATGTTGATTATGGCATTGCTTATACTTATCATTGGATTTATACAAAATATCATAAAATTATTGTTGTATGTGATGGATCCATTCAAAAAATTCAACTTCCCAATCAACTTGAGTTTGAGCATGGGAGGATTCATCATGTGTAGAAGTAATAAGAAGCATGGGCTAATGGTTGGAACCCCGACCACAGTTGAAATGGGTTACAACCGATAGAGCTATGAAGGGCTCTATTGTAGCTATGTTGAACACATGGAAGGCTCTCTCCCAAGTGTGCGGATGTTTGGAGTTATACATTCTTAGGATATCCACAATCATCATGTTAACCACCTTTATCTATCCATCAGTTTGGGGGTAGGAGGAAAACGATTTGGTTAGCTTGGTGTCCATCATCAACCATGGGACAGAATAGAAAGTACTTATGAATCTATTATCTTGATCTAAAATAATGGTCCATGGGAGTCCAAAGTGAACCCCAAACATGCTTGAAGAAGAGCTTAACAATGGCCTTTGTTGTAATGCTATTCTTATAGTAAGTTAAAATTGTCATCTTAGAGAAACGGTTGACAACCATAAATACATAATCATTTCCATGCTTGGTTGAAGGTAATCCAAACATGTACTCCATGGAGATATATTCCCAAGTTCTATCTGAGGTAGGCAATGGAGTGTGCAATCATTGCTTCTTTATAGTATGTTTAGTGAAGGCATAAGTAGTGCACGATCTGATGTACTTGCCAACATCATATCAGAGCTTTGGCCCATAGAAGTACTTTAACAATACTGTCATTATCTTTTATACATTGAAGTGCCTCGGTAATCCAGATCTTGGGGCTAAGACCCAAGAGGCTTGAATGTCAAAAGAGGAGGATATTAAAGCTGCAAAATTGTTAACAATTGATCCATATAGTAACATAGAGAAACATAGAGTAAATAGACCACATGGAGGGGTGAAGCTCAGAGAAGGTTCTTTGAGCCTCACCTCTCAAACTATACTAATAAAGAAACTTAGAACCAATAACCCAACAATAATTCAATAGAATAAGAGAGAGAGAGAGAGAGAGAAGATCTAGAAATAATAGCTTGCTTTATTGAGAAGGCATAAAGCCTTTATATAATATCATTACAATGTGCCTTGGAGCCATACCATGGAACTGTTAAAATAATGTAACTTCGGAAGATATTCTATTTGTATTATTATAATTCCTCCATTCGGAGATGTCCCTGATGTAATTGGTCATGTAAGAGTCATTGAAAGAATCACTATAAGCATATGGATGTAAGTCTGGTCAACAGTGCCCATGAGACATTATAATAAATATTATTTTGGTGTCTTACTAGAAAAGTCGGTTCTTTCAGTTAGACAAGTCGGCCTCGTTAGAGTTTAGATCAAGTCAAGAGTCAAATATAAATAGTGAGGCAACTCCTTCATTTGTATTCACTTCACTCAAGCTAGTATGCAAGAGTAAGAAGAATAAGTGCGCCAGAAAGAGAGAGCAGGATTTGTCTTGGGGTTTTACATTGTTTTGGTTGAGTTTTATACTGAGGGAGTCTTGTTGGGTTTTCTCCCCCATGAGGGTTTCCTAGGATAAATCTTTGTGTTCTCTTGTGTAACTGAACTTGTTTTTATTTTCGTGATCCTACCATTATAAATTGTTTTAGAATATCATCTAAGCAATTAAGACAACTTAACATGGTATCAGATCCACCCTGAAAGGAGACATTGTACAGCTAGGGTATATTTTTTCAAACAATTCCCTCGACAGATCAACCAGAAAAGAGGGTTCACTTAAATCTCCCTAGGAGGGAGCATCTTTCTCTGCAAACATAACTGAATTCCAAGAAGTTTCATTTTTGGGCCTGACACTTCTGCTGGGAAGAACTAGGGCTTAAATTTTCTTGAGGTTCCATCATCAACAATCTCAGAAAAAGAAAGATATAGTCTAGCTCGCCTTAGGGAGGCACATCTTTAAGAACACTCATCCCTATAAGTGATTCCAACTGAAAAATTAGGGTTTTACCATAAAACCCTAGGTCATCCCGAAGAAGGTCATCCAAGAGCAGTCTTCTCCAAGTAAGCATTGTTTCTTCTAATTCCATTTGAGGTTCTCATTCTATTAAAGATGACAAACAATACCAAGATGGATGAAAATCTTGAGTGTTGAGAACTTCAGAGCATGGAAGTATCAAGTCATGCTCATCTTAGAAGAGAATTATCTAGAAGGCTTCATAAAGGAGGAAGTTGCAGACCAGAAGGGGATGAAGCAAAGGCCAAGCACAAGAAGGATATGATCAAGGCTAAGAGTACCATAGCTGACTTCATCAAAGATAACTTGATCCCTCAAGTATCTTCAAGGAGAACACCAAAGGAAATGTTCAATGCCATATCCAACCTATTTGAAGGAAGAAATATCAATAGGAAGATGACTTTGAGAAATCAACCGAAAAGTGTAAAGGCTCGAAAGTCAGAAACCATGCACTCATACTTCATAAGAGCATCCCAAATCAAAGAGCAGCTAGAAGTTATTGGTGACATGATAGAAGAAACATAAGTTGTAATCATCACCTTGAATGGTCTCCCAAGTGTTAAGTTTTCAATGGTTATATAAGATCTAAGAACATTTAGCATCATAACCATATACAAAAGGATCATTGAAAGAAAGAAAAGCACATCCACACAAAAGAACACGGAGATTTATCCTAGGAAACCCTCATGGGGGAGAAAACCCAGCAAAACTTCATCGATATAGACTTCAACCAGGTACAGTGTAAGACCCATAGAATAACACTTATAAGACCCCAAGAATAATATTGGACTGCCTCCTCTCTCCTAGATGGACTACTCTTTCTCTCTCTAGTGAAACTACTGAGTTATGTTGCTTATCCAAATGAGGGAGGCGCCTCTCCTATTTATATTGATCAACTGAGAGGCCTAATAACCCAACTAGGTCGACTTCTCCTTGCTTCTAGGGATGACTTTCCTTGGAAGACTCAAAAATACATTTTAATAATACTTTTGTGGGTACTACTGACCCAACTTACAATGGAGGCTTTAACTCAAGACTTTACATGACCAAATACATCAATGACATCCATAATCGGAGGAACAACATCTCAGAAAGGGGTAATAACAATAATAATGCAAAATAGAATATCTTCCATTGTTACATTTCTTTAACACTACCTATTAACAAGGAAGGAATTCTACAAAAATACATTTGTACAACTGACTGGTGAATCTATATGTCATGGGAAGTGTTCACAATTACATCAACATAATAATCATCAGTGGAACATCATCATCACGGACATATCTATCATATTGTATTGTCTCAAGCATCGGCATCGCCTCAGGCATCATCTTTGGCATCATCTCGAGCATCGTCATCTCTGACATCATCTCTGGCATCATCTCTGGTATCATTTCAAGCATCATCATCTCTGGCATTATCTCGAGCATCATCATCTCTAGCACTGAATGCATGAACCCGTCCACAAGTGAATGCAGGACCACTCTCCGTAAGAGAGTATTATCATCTGCATGACCATTCTCAGCCCATAAGTGCTAGGACTACTCTCATCAAGAGAGTTTTCTTTTCCGCAGGACCATCCTCGGAGAAGATACTATCATCTGCAACTGAATGCAAATATCGTCTACAACTAAATGCAGGACCACTTAACATATGAGAGTACTATCGTTTGTAGGACCATCCTCAGCTGGTAAGTGTTAGGAACAGTCTTAACAAGAGAGTGTTCTTGTCCACAGGACCATCCTCGGGGAGGATATTGTTGTATGCATCTGAATGCAGATCTCGTCCGCAACTAAATGCAAAACCACTCAACACATGAGAGTATCATTGTCTATAGGGCCATCCTTGGCTGATAAGATCTAGGACCACTCTCAACAAGAGAGTGTTCTTGTATGTAAGACCATCCTGCAAGTGAATGCAGGATCACTCTCTAGAAGAGAGTACTATCATCCATAGGACCCTCCTCATCCAGTAAGAGATAGGACCACTCTCAACAAGAGAGTGTTCTTGTCCACAGTACCATCCTACAGGTGAATGCAGTATCACTATCCAAAAGAGAATACTATCATCTGTAAGACCATCCTCAGCTGGTAAGAGCTAGGAACACTCTCAACAAGTGAGTGTTCTTGTCCACGGGACCATCCTACAAGAGAATGTAGGATCACTCTCTAGAAGAGAGTACTATCGCTTACAAGACCATCCTTAGTCGGTAAGAGCTAGGACCACTCTCATCAAGAGAGTGTTCTTGTCTGCAGTACCATCCCCAAGGAGGATAGTATCGTCTACAACTGAATGCAAATCTCGTCCGCAAATGAATGCCATACCACTCTCCATATGAGAGTACTATCATCTGCAGGGCCATATCTTGTTGGGATCTTCCTATTTGAAGATACGACCAACCTTCCTGGTATTTTCCTTTTGAGGATGCCACCAATCATGTTGGGATCTACCCTTAGTGATACGATCAGACATACTGGGATCCACCCTCGGTGATGTTACCGAACATATTGGGATCTACCCACGAAGATACGACGAGGCTCTTTATACAGTGACTAGACCATTGGTGCTCATCATTCTTTTCTTGTACATCCAACATACTGGCAATCTTGACTGACCTTCTCTGTACCGGAATACCATTACCATCTCATTCTCTTATCATCACTCCCTTTTTCCAAGTAGGTCCTTTCAAACTACACCAAGCTTGTCTCGAGAGTGTTCAAAATTTACACGAGACAGAGGCTTAGTCACCACATCAACAACCCATTCCTCTATAGGATCTTTACGGCTCCTCTCTGCACCATATGCCATACTTTATGAAACATCGGGTTCTCTATTAGCTTGATGTAACTTTGGTTATCACAATAAATATCAGTTGCATCCCTCTCGGCATCAAACAATCTTGCCAATAGTTTATGAAGCCACATTGCTTCGCTACAGGTTGAACATGCTGCAATGTACTCGATCTCTTTATGCTAAGCCACGAGATCATACCCGATCCCAAACATCCTTAGGTTCTCTTTTTGTCTTCAGCACTTTCTCTTTGCATCTACAATGAGTTCGTCTAGTCAGGTCATCGACATATCCCAAGCTTCTGTATTCAACCTTAAAGTAAAGGTTGGAACCCACTTTACTCTTGGTAAAGCCTTAGTCCATTAGGAATTCGTCCATCATGTCGTACCATGTTGAACTCAAAGATATTCTACAATCACTCCCTCTGAAGTGGAGCATCATCCTCCCTCTGCATTTGTACTCTATGTATCGAAACATTATGTACTTGGAGTGACATGTAGCATCCTCTGTTACCGATCTTTTATGTATCCATCTTAGGTCACTGGATACCAAGATCCTCTATCTTTAACTTTGTTGAAAATTTCCTCTTGCACCCATGTGTGAGCTTGTCGTCCTCTATAGGCTTCCATCTTCAACTTTGTACCAAAGTTCAAGATCTTCATCACTCTAGGTGATCTTCAAGCTCCTTATGTGCTTATCCATGGTTGCCTTCTGAGCTCATACAATCCTTTTGTTCATATGTGGTTCTCTGCTTGATATACACCTCGACTTCACTCGAGAAGTGTGTTTGGTCAATGGAGTATGTCATGCCATAGTCTACTCCCTCTTTCTAAGAGAAACCACTAACCTTGCTTTGTATCCCTTGATGTTGTCATTTGTTGCATACTTGATCTGGTAGATCCACATGGAAGACACTATGAAATTCCCTTCAGGTCTCGGAACTGCATCCTGGACATCATTACCCATGATCAGCTGGTACTCTTTGATCATAGCTTCTTCAATTTATCCTTGGCTACTTCTTCATAGTTGGAAGGGTATGCATCGATGATGTCACTCAATTGTGCCACATAACTAGAGTGTATCTGAGGCCTCTTACTTTAGTTGGAAGTCCCATCATACTTTTCTCTTTAGGTCATATCATGATTCTTATATTCTTCTGAAGCTCTTTCTTCTGCCATGGTGTCTTTGACCCTGGGAGCTTCAGATTCATCTTCATGTATATTTATTGGATTGTATCTTCTAACTGAATTGTCATCGCTTGTTCTTCGAAACAAGTCTCATCCTTCTTTTCTTGTAGGTGATTGTACATGATTTTTTCCTACAAGAAAAATACATCTGTAACATGGTTAGAAACATTTCATAATGACAAATTCTTGTGCATAAAGATATAATCATGCAACTATTTTAGCCAATACAACATTCATCCATATCACGGAAGCTTTCTAGATGCCTTCCATCTCTACCATAACATTACTGAGATTGTGCACTAATCCCAGTATGTCGGTAAAGAGGTTTCATTCTAGATAAGTAGCAATGGAATGTTGTATAGCACCATAGGCCACTTACCCATCACATGCATATTAGTAGTATATTGTTCCTTAATGCAAACATTTCACCATGCATCATTCACTTTCTTGAACATAACTAAACAATGGCATTTCAAAAACTAGATATATAAGAAATGACAATTCAAATACTTATCTTTTATTTGTTTGGTGGGTGAACTCCTTCTTGATAAGAATAGCTGGGGCCTTCTACTTCATCATCTGATTCTAGGAACCTGTCTTTGTTTGTTTGGTGGGTCGACTCCTTGTTGATCCTTATGTCCTGGAGCCTGCTACTTCATCATTGATTTTGGGAACCTATCTTTGTTTGTTTGGTGGGTGGACTCCTTCTTAATCCTTATGTCCCAGATCCTGCTACTTCATCATCTGATTCTGGGAACCTGTGTACTGGTTTTGAGTGTCACCAACCGCATTCCTTCTTATCCAAATATTTATACGAATAAGAGTATTGTCTTTGTCTTCACTAGTAGAATTCATGTTCCTCATTACTTGAGGAATCTTCTTTTTCTTCTCTGAATTAGTTGGTTCATCATCTTCAGTGGTGTGAACGTGATGTCTTTTCTTGTTTGACTTCTTGTTGAAGGAGCCTCTGTTTCTGGGACAATCTCTGGAGTAGTGTCCCTTATCATCACAAGTGTAGTATCGAATGTTGGAAGGATATCTTCTGGATTCCTTTTGTCTTTTGTTGCGATGATGGTCCTCCTTCTTTCTATGATTTCTTTTGGAGTAAATTGTGAGAGCTTGATGTACAGTTGATCCCATCTTCTAATTTATTGTTATGAGCAAAGCTTCTTCTTATGTGAATTCTTCCCATAGTCTGCTGAAAGAAGCCAGCTTCCTTCTTGCACATATTCCTTGAGTGAATGAATCCCACGATCTTGGGTGGCCATTCAAGGTTGTAATCTCTGCTTTTGCTTCTTCGAAATTGTCTACAATGGCTTCTAGTTTCTCCTTGATCTAAGAGATTCTTGTGAAGTAAGATTGAATGCTTTCTGACATTTGCATCTTTACATCCTTGAGTTGAGTTCTCAGGGTCATCTTCTTGTTGATATTATTTCATTCATACAAGTTGTTTGTTGCATCGAACATGTCCTTGGGATTCTTCAAGGATGATACTTGTGAGATCCAATGGAGATGGAAATAATCCTCTTAGATTTGACTAACTCCTTGTCTTCATCTCTATATGGATCTGCAGCTTCTTCTTTGACATAGTTTTCCAGGTCATGATTCTTTAGGTATGAGAAGCACTCTATAGTTCCATGCTCAGAGGTTCTTGGTTCCTTCAAGCTTGTCCTCAAGCTTAGTATTGTTTGTCATCATGATAAAAATAAGAATCTCAAATGGAAATAGAGAGGGTATAACTTACCAATGAGATTGCTTCAAATTGATACTTGCTTGAAAGCTTTTCTGGAATACTGCTTCTGGTGGACCTAGGGTTTGATAGAGAAACCCTAATTTTTAAACTTAGGCATCTTTCAAATCTGATTGGATAGAAAGATGTGCCTTCTCAAGGCAAGTTGAGCGGCATACTTATTTTCCCAAAACTGTGGACAAAACTGCAAAATGTCTGATGCCCTAGTTTTTCTCAGCAGACATGTTAGGTCAAAATTTGAAAACCATAGAATGAGAAACTTATTCCATAGAAAGGTGCTCCCTCCTAGGGTTATTTTGATAGTCCTCCTTTTTCAACTGCTCGGTGGAGGGAAATTCCTGGAACAGGAAGCTCTAGTTTTCTCAATTTATTCTGTAGAATTGCATGATATTGATTATGTTGTATCTCCAAAATTCCTAATCCTATGGGTCTGTAAATTCGTCATGAGGTAGCTTGATCTATCTTCTTTCCAAACCCAAATGTTAGATTAGAATTGGATTCCCCAAGAGGGACTTATGTCAATTTTCCCAAGGTGACTACTTTAAGGATTGTCCATCATAGCAAACTTGTACAGACTGCCATGTGTCATTGTTTCACCTTCGAGGTCTTAAACTATGACCACAGAAACTATAGTCTGTTCCCTATCTGTAACATCTTGCGAAGTTTTATTTGGACCTTCCTAGCCTAAGATATAACAATTCTCCCTAGGTCACATGTTTATGACTGTATTCTGGAGGAGGTTGGAACCCTAATTTATAGGAATCATATCTTCTAAATTATATCGAATATCAGGTTGAAACTTTCACACAGGGTACAAAATGATTTCATCTTTGTCCTGTCAAAGTTTCATCTACTGAGCCTTCTCCAATCTCGAGTTATAACAAAAGTCCCAAGATGACTAGTTTTTGTTGTTAGACACTGAGAGGGGAGTGAATCATTGTAAAGCCAATTTTAAAACTTTTCTTAGCTTGTCACAATTAAGTACCAATTCATCATTCTACCAATCTCATAATCATTTCATAAACATCTTTTACTTCATCATTCACATATCATAAGCATTTGAATCATCAAGAACCATAACACAAAAGAACACAACACCATATAATTTTGTAATATTTTTATATTAGTTTTGGTTCAGCTACAACCATGAGGTAAAATCAGCACCTACTGATACAAAGAGCACCTACTTTGCATCTAGGACCCTTCCTGGTTTTCTTAGACCCTGCTAAGAAGGGTTTGAGGTATCCTAACCTCAAAAGCAAGACAAGCTTGCTTTTACAATTAAAGCTCACTGTCACATCAACATCATCTATTTCTGCTACTGGTCAATACTGCTAATCATATTCTCATCACTCTCATTAACACTACTGCAACACACTTCTCAATCTTCTCTGTTCATCAACACCTGCTCTTCAATACTGCCAAGTCATCAAGGTCTGCTCAAGTGCACATACATCTACTCTTCCCATCTCTTATACTACTCATCAACGCTACTACTTCTGTCCACACACTACTCATTACATACACATCAAGGATCTGCTCATGTACTTCTCAATCCAAATCACTGCTCAGGACAGCATACAAAGTTGTCTGATCATATGGTCAATATGTCTTTATTCTGAGCTTTCACTGTCAAGTGTATACAACTCAGTCCAATCATAAAGAGATTTGGATTAGGACCGAGATCACTTCTTCACTGTGCAAAAGGGTCACTTCATCACTGCAAAGGAATTACTTTACCACATGTCACCTCAAAGCTGATGATCTCTGCTGCAGAGTTAAACTGTCACTTGTCAGATCAAGGTGGTTACTGTTGAGTCAACATATATCACATGCTGTTGCGGTCACTGTCATCAATTTACTTAACAAAGGCTGTAAAGTAATCTTGCTATCATTGTCAAGTCAAAGTGCTATTACATGTCAAATAATGGTTGTCACATGGCAAGGAACTGCCACTGCACTTTAAGTCATTGCCCTCTTCAAATCATCCCTTAGGACCTCAAACAAGTCTGCCTTTGCTTCACCATATTAACCTCCCTTCTCAATGCCAACTTGATTGTCCAAAACACAGTCTCAGCCTAGTCAATAAATAAAACTTCTATCCTTCAATAAGCACATCAACTTGTGCTGCATCTCAGCCATGTCTTGTCTATCCAATAGACTTCCAAACAACTCTGTGATTGACTACCATTGAGCAGTAATAAACTATCAACTCTTGCACAACCAAGTAACCTTGTTTCAATCCTGTTTTGATTTTTCAAAACCTTTTCAAGCAATCACGTAAGTGCTGCAAACTATAACAGCAAGCTAAGCTCTGTTATAGCTCTTTATCTCAATCAAATCACTCTTTGAATATTCACCACAAGCAACATTTGCAAATAGCCTTCACATGAATAACAAACTGCTCTTAGAACTAATCTTCATAATTTCAGAACAATCAATATACAGTCCTTATGTACTCACTGATATATTTCTAGACATGGTCAAAATTTGATCCACTCAGCTTTTAGAGAACATAGATCAGCCTTCCTCAAATCAGAGAGAGATCAACCTTCTTCAACCCAACAACAGCTCCACGAATTTGCCTCGGTCCAAAAAATTTCTCCTCAGTCACGAGCTCTCTTCTTGTCACATCATTGGATTGACCCCACGCAAGTCCAAAGGACTATTGTAAACAAACTCAAGACCAAAAAGGTGACTGCTGTAGAGAAATTAGGGCCACAAAAGACACCCGAAAAATTGCACAAAATAGTCTGCTCCCCAAAATTAGACCTCCGAATTTCCACAGTAAAACCCTACTACTGCTACCTCATCTGAGCTACAAAGAAAATAGAAAAAGATATCTTTTAAACCATTGAAAAATTTGGGTCATTCCATCCACTGCTTCACATATCATTGTATTGTTGCTGTTGTTTGAACATTTCTAAACCAGCGAGATGCCACTAAAAAAATGCAAACCAAAAAAAAAATTAGCTGCTCCTACGTTACTGCTGCCATCCGAATTTCCTCAGTCATAACAGTCCGAATTTCAGGGCTCAATATCTCATCCGAAATTGCACACTTAAAAAATGAAACCGTTTGTAGGTTATTTATACTGGTTTTTTCGTAAAAAGTTGGAGCCGACCTACATAAAAATTAATTTTAATTTTAATTTTAATTTTGTTTATTTTTTAATTAATTTTGGAGCCGACTTGTGTTTTGTCACACATTCCTTTGCTTTTATTTTATTTTTGTTTTACAACCTTCTTACCATAAGCAACGGTGTCCTTAAGTCACCACAAAATGGTCAACATTAGGGTGTTGTTGATCATACTTTATCCAATTTACCACAAGTCTCAAGGGCTTCATCAAGGACCAAGGACCCTTAGACAAGGGTATGCACTTGACCTCAAGATCAAGGCATGCGTGCCATGCAAGTGTGTCCACCACATCATCATCAAGGAACCCATCATCATAACATGTATGACCAAGCACCCTATCATAGGGCATGCAAGCAAGTGACCAAGTGTCGTCACATGTGTGTGGGTGCCTTCATCATGCCATCTAACCACATGGGCTTCACAACCTTTACAAGGGCATCAAGGTATTCATCAGGGGTTCCAAGTATTCATGGGCTTCTTCATCATACCAAGGACATGTTCATGGGTTCCATAGCATGTCAAGGACCATACGAGGTCATCATCATCATACAAGAGCTCCATGACCCCGACAAGGGTTGCAAGGTCATCAAATCACCAAGTGTGGGTCCAAGGACATCTTCAGGGCTTCTTCATCAAGCAAGGGGCTTCAACCACCTCAACCACATGGGGAGACCTCTAGGGGTCAATATATCACCCGTGGGGTTGCCAGACCTTCTCTTAGGGTACCATGACACCATCAGAGCATGAATGACCACAGAATGGGTAATTAATGCTTCTCCAACCCATCTAGGGCTTCTCCAACTTCTGTAAGGTCTTCAAGACCATCTTCAGGGTCTTCAACGCCATCAGCAGGGTTTTCAACATCTTCAGCAAGGTGGTGGCATCAAGATCCAAGCCTGTGGGTACATGGACCTTGTCAACCAGGTATAAGGTGCTTCAAGGCACAAACCCACTATGTTTGGGATCCAAGGCACTGCATGGTGCAAACCCACTCTGTAAGGGGTCAAGGCACTACAGGTGGGACTTGGTGGCATCAATGACATCCTGTGGGGCCACTGCAAGTCCATGTTGGCATCAATGACAATTTAATCAACATTTGTTTTCTAGGGTTTTCAAGCAAGAAACCCTAATCTTCAGTAGCTGCCATTGTAGCAGTACTTCGGTTGTACAAATACTTCTTTCAGGGTGGCTCTGATACCATGTGAAGTTTTCAATGGCTATACAAGATCTAAGAACATTTAACATCATAACCATATACAAAATGATCAATGAAAGAAAGACAAGCACAACCACACAAAAGAACATAGAGAATTATCTTGGGAAACCCTCATGGGGGAGAAAACCCAACAAAACTTCCACGATATAGACTTCAATCAAGTACAGTGTCAAACCCAAAGAATAACAGTTATAAGACCCCAAGAATAATACCAGATTTCCTCCTCTCTCCCAAATGGAATACTCTTTCTCTCTCTAGCGCAACTGTTGAGTTATTATGCTTTTCCAAATGAGGGAGGTGCCTCTCCTATTTATACTGATCAGCTGAGAGTCCTAATAACCAAACTGGGTCGAATTCTCCTTGCTTCCAGGGACAACTTGCCTTGGAAGGCTCAAAAATACATTTTAATAATACTTTTGTGGGTACTACTAACCTGACTTACAACATAGGTTTTACCTCAAGACTTTACATGACCAAATACATCAATGACATCCCTAATCATATGAACAACATCTCTGGAAGGGGTAATAACAATAATAATACAATATAGAATATCTTCCACATTTACATTTCTTTAACACCAAGAGAATGAGAATCTTTCATTCGAGGAATATGTTCTAGAAGAAAGTTGACCAAGTTTCAAAAGTTGTGGGAAGAATGTGTTCAAGAAGAAGGGAGAATATCAGTCAAAGAAGAGAAGCTGAATGAAAATGAAGATCAAGTTTTGGAAGCCCACACCAAAGCCAAGAACAAAAGGAAGAATTATGATCATCCTCCTAAAAAGAATCAAGGGTATCAAACGAATAAGAGGATCAAGAAGGGCTTCTCAACTTTTGAATGCTTCACTTGCCACAAGATGGGACACATCTCCATAAACCGTCCCTTAAAGGCAAAAAAACTCAAGAAGAGGAACAAAATATTCCAATCCCATGAAACTGAACAAAATGATCAAGAAGATGATGAAAGAACTAAAGAAGATGAAGATTCCTATGAAGAATATGTTTTAATTTCAGCACTCACACGTTTAGTCTCACCTGGTAATGATACATGGCTAGTAGATAGTGGTGCCTCCAAGCACATGATAGGTTACAAGGACTCACTCTCTTATCTCGTGCAAAAGGAGTCCCCACACAAAGTAATGCTTGGATATTATTATGAATATCCCATCAAAGGGATGGGAGAAGCCTCTTATAAGTTGGACTCCAGAAAGTCCATGAAGATGAAGGATGTCCTGTATGTCCCAGGACTAAAGAAAAATATTCTTTCTATATCAGCCTTAGATAAGAAAGGTTTAAGTTGCTTTTGTAAATGGTGAAGTCCTCATGTGGACAAAAGGACAAAATATAGATGACGCAATAGTGATTGGAGTTGAAGAAGGAGGACTCTACAAATTAAAGGGGCATGCAGATTCAACCTTGATGTCTAGCACCGTAATCCCATGTGAATTGTGGTACAAAAAACTTGCTCATATACATTACAAAGCATTTCCAATTGTGAGCAAGGTGGTGGCAGGTTTACCAGAGATCTAGGTAAACCATGAAGGAGTGTGCAAAGGATGTGCACAATGAAAGAATACTAATCATCCTTATCCAAGTAGTGACAATAAAGCAAAAGGGATTCTAGACATTGTCCACTTGGATGTATGCAAACCAATGCAAACTGCTTCATTAAGTGGGTATGTTTACTATGATTCCTTCATCGATGACTACTCCCGCAAGACTTGGATCTATTTCTTGAAGAAGAAAGATGAAGTGTTTCAGAAGTTCAAGGAGTTTAAGGCTCTTGTAGAAAACCTCTCTGAAAAGATGATCAAAACCTTAAGATCAGATAATGGAGGAGAATTCACATCAGGCGAATTGAGCGAGTAATGCAAAGAAGCTGGGATTAAGAGGGATCTCACTGTCCCCTACAATTCTCAACAAAATGGTGTGGTTGAAAGGAAGAATCATGATCTATCATGGAAGATGTAAAATCCATGATCCATGATCAATATCTACCTATGTACCTATGGGAAGCAGCAGCTAGACCAACAGTATATGTACAAAATAAAATCTCCCATAGTGCCCTTGGGAATAAGACTCTGGAAGAGATGTTTATTGGAGAAAAGGCCAAAGTCAACCTCCTAAAAATATTTGGTTGTCTGGTATACATACACATTCCCAAGGAGAAGAGATCGAAGTTAGACCCTTCAGGAAAGAAGGGATTATTTGTAGCATATATTGAGCAATCAAAGGCTTACAAAATATATATCCCAGGATACTGTCAAATTGAACTAAGCAAATATGTCACATTTTACGAAGACACAAATTTTAGAAAATCAAGGAAAGAAAAGGAAGCCAAAGAGGAGCAGGAAACTCCTAGAGCTGCAGAAGGTTCTAAACCAATCAGAAATGAGGAGGAAGAGTAGATACCTGAGGACCATGACATAACATAACCTCTGATACCTGAAGAGTTGCCTAGTGATATGATCTCATGCAAAAGAAGGCATGCTTGGGCACGAGAAGTAGTTGAAGAAGCATAAAGACATGGTGTTCTAGAAGGAACCATCAGAGAAAGAAATAAGCCAAATCCATACCCCAGTTATGTGGCCTTAATGTGTAATATCATTGACAAAGAAGCTACATGCTTTGAAGAAGCAACAAAGCATAAGGAATGGGTAGATTCCGTGATCGAGGAATACCAGTCCATTATAAAGAACGATGTATGGGAAGTAGTACCAAGACCGAAGAACAAATCAGTAGTATCCTCGAAATGGATCTATAAAATAAAACATTCAACAAACAATAGTATAGAGAAGTACAAGGCAAGATTTGTAGCTCATGGATTCTATCAGAAGGAAGGAATCGACTATGAGTATACCTTTGCACCAGTAGCAAGGTACAACATCAAAACCATTCTTTCCTTGGCATCCAAGATGAAGTGGAAATTACATCATATGGATGTAAAGACAACCTTCCTTACTGGAATGATAGAAGAAGAAGTTTACATTAAACAACTACGAGGCTTTGAGACAGATGATCATAAGAATCATGTATGTAGACTAAAGAAGGCGTTGTATGGGTTGAAGCAAGCACCCAAAGCATGGTATGGAAGAATTGATGGCTTCTTGATGAGTTTGGGATTTACCAAGAGTAAAGCATAATCCAACCTCTACTATAAGGTCGAGGATGATGGGATTATGATATTACTACTATATTTTGATGATTTATTCTTGGCAAGTGTGGATAAGCCCATCAACGAATGCAAGAAGAAGCTTGATGTAGAATTTGAGATGAAAGACCTTAGAATAATCAACTATTTCCTAGGTCTTGAAGTATGGCAGTATCCAACGATATTTTCCTAAATCAAGGAAAATATGCAATTGAGATCCTAGAGAGATTTGGGATGATGGATTGTAAGGCTATGACTACTCCGATGAACAAAATTTTGAAACCTTTGAATGACGATTCTTCGGAGATAGTGGATTTTACCTTATATAGACAAATTATTGGTTCACTAATGTAATTGACCAATACGAGGCCAGATATTTTTTTGTTGTAAATACTCTAAGTCAATATATGGTGGAACCCAAACAGGTTCACCTAGTGGCAGCAAAACATGTGATGAGGTACCTAAAGGGAACATTAGATTATGGTCTCAGATATGCATCAGATGGCGAGATCATATTACATGGATTTACATATTCAGATTGGGAAGGAAGTGCCAAAGATAGAAAGAGCACTTTAGGATGTTGTTTTAGTTTGGGATCATGCATGATCTCATGGTTCAGTAGAAAGCAGTACAGTATTGCACTTAGCACAGCAGAGGCTGAATACATTGGAGCATTTTCAACCTGTAGCGAAGCAGTATGGCTTCACAAGATGTTGACAGGATTATTTGATGTAGATATAAATGTCACTGATATCCATGGCAATAATCAGAGTTGTATTAAGATGACAAAAAAACCAGTGTTTCATGATAAGTCTAAACATATCGAAACTAGATATCATTACATCCAGGATACGGTGCATAAGGGAGTTGTAAAGCTCAAGTATGTTCCCACAGAGGAATAAGTGGCAGATTTGTTGACTAAGCCTTTGTCTCGTGTAAAGTTTGAATACTTCCGAGACAAGCTTGGTGTAGTCCGAAAGGACCTCCCTCGAAAGAGGGAGTGATAATGACGTAGTAGGTTTCCTGTTGCAATGGTGTGGTAGCTCATCCTAGGGTAGGGTATGTATGGATACGCTTGTTTGGCCCGAAAGGGTTAGTAAGCCAGAATAGGCATGTTTGATCCTAGGGGGATTAGTATGTATGTCTAGGATTGTTTGGCCCAAAAGGGTTAGTAAGATAGACAAGGCTTGTTTGGTCCCTCGGGAGATCCATCTATTTGACTAGGCTTGTTTGGCCCGAAAGGGTTAGAAAATCAAACAAATGCCCGAGTGGATCTACTAGAGAACCCATTGTGATGTTGCTTCATATGTCCTAAGGGAAAGACAATGAGATGCGATCACTCTGTGTTGTTACCAACATTTCCATGTTGATGAAGATGATGAGATGCCAACACTCTATGTTGATTCCAACATTTATATGCCGATGAAGACGATGAGATTCCAACACTCTGTGTTGATTCCAACATTTCTATGCTGATGATGATGATGTTGTTTTAACATTTCTATGATGATGATGATGATGATGATGTTTCAACATTGCCATGCTAATGATGATAAGGTTGTTCCATCGTCTCTATGTTGATGATGCAGATGATGATCTAGAATTTATTTATTGATGATGTTGCTTTAGCACTAACATGCTAATAATGTAGTTGTTGTTCCAGTATTTAGATACTAACGTTGCAGATGATGATTCAATACTGATGTTACAGATGATGAAGATGTTCCAATATTTACAGATGATGATCTGGTACTGATGTTGCAGATGATGATGATGTTCCAGTATTCACATACTGATGTTGCAGATGATGATTCAATATTCACATAGTGATGTTGTAGATGATGATGGTCAAATATCCACATACTGATACTCCAGATGACGACGATGATGTCTTGGTATCTATATACTGATGATGATGCAGTTCCATATTGACGATGAAGATGTATGACGTTGTTCCAAAACTTCCTATTACATATAGAAACTCACCAGTCAGTTGTTGTGGTTGTTGATGTAGAATACCTTCCTAGTTAAGAAGGAGTGTTAAAATAATGTAACTTCGAAATATATTCTATTTGTATTATTCTCATTCCTCCATTCGGATATGTCCCTAATGTAATTGGTCATGTAAGAGTCATTGAAAGAATCAATGTAAACCTTCGGATGTAAGTCTGGTCAATAGTATCCATGAGTCATTATAATAAATATTATTTTGGTGTCTTACTAGACAAGTCAGCCCTATCAGTTAGACAAGTCAGCGCTGTTAGGGTTTAGGTCAAGTCAAGAATCAAATATAAATAGGGAGGCGCCTCCTTCATTTGTACTCACTTCACTCGAGCTAGTCTACAATAGGAAGAAGAAGAAGTGCGCCATAAAGAGTGAATAGGAGTTGTCTTGGGGTTTTACACTGCTTTGCTTGAGTTCTATACTGAGGAAGTTTTGTTGGGTTTTCTCCCCCACGAGGTTTTCCCAAGATAAATATTTTTGTTCTCTTGTGTGACTGTACTTGTTGTTCTTTCAGTGATCCTACCATTATAAATGGTTTTAGAATATCATCTAAGCAATTAAGAAAACTTAACATTAACAAAACCATTGGATACCAAATACCATGGACAATGTGCCTTGCTCCTATACCATGGAACAAAACTATGTACTACCAAATACTATGGATGGAAGAGGGTGGCCTCTCCATTTAATGCTTTTATGACTTATACATTTGAATTTAGACCATATGCCCCCTAAAATTCAGATCATTCCTCCCCTCTTAGAAAATGATGGTCCCCATCATTTCATGCTAAAAAAAGAGACCCATGATTACAATGTGCCAGTTGCCAATAAAGATAAGGGTTTTATGAGGTTAACCCATAACCATGGGTTTTGTGTGGTTGACCCATAATCGTGACCATGGGTTTTTTGTGGTTGACCCATAACCATGGTTTTGTGTGGTTGACACATAATCATAATCATGGGTTTTGTGTGGTTGACCCATTCGACTATAATGCGCCTCCCAGATCAATTTCTCATGTTCTTTTGAAGGAGTGGAGAGGTATCAAAGATGGCATAAAAGTTCATCCCAGAGATGGAATTTTGAGACTAATCTCCATACATGCAATATATGATAGGTAACAACAAATTTAGAGTCAATGTTGTACAATGAGGGCCACCTAGAGGTCTTGTGTCCACAAGAGTTGAGCACAGTAGTGAGTGAAACAATCGAAGATTTCCTGAGGCATTATGCAAATTGATTTGTGTCGCCCTTCTTGTTATTGATGTTGAGGTGGAAATATTGCAGGTATGTTCAACACTACTTTTAGTGACCATCATTCTGTAACTTTTCCTACATCTATGTGAATTACAAGGTATTATGATCAGTGTGGATGATCGTCTCCTTCCCTAGGATGTAATGTTTCCATCAATGACATGCCTACACAATGGATTGCATATCCTTGTTATATGTTGGATACCAATGAAGAAAATAAGAGTGTCTCTCTATGATAGGCCATTGGATGTCCATGATGAGTGAGGATTGCATCGATATCATAGTTAAAGGCATCTGTCTCGATCTCAAAAGGATATTGCAAGTCTGGCAGAGTGAGGACTAGAGCTGATCACAGGTGTCGTTTCAAATCCTTGAATGCTTTGTGTTGAGATACACTCCAAGCAAAATTGGCTTTGGATTCACCTTTGGTCACTTGAATCAAGGGCCAAGCAATATTAGAGAACGTAAACACGAACCTTTAAGAAAATTTGGCAAGGCCCAAGAAGTTTTGAAGCTTTGTTAAAGTCACCGAGGCTAGCTAATCATTAATGAATTGGATATTGACTAGGTCCACATGCACCCCATGTGCATCCATGATGTATCCTAAATATTGAATTCTCTCCATGCCAAATGAACTTTTCCTCAAATTGGCGTATAAATTTGTTTGTTGTGGGGTGCTAAGGACTTGCTAAAATGTGCTACAAATGTTTTTCCCAAGTTATGTTAAAGAAGAGGATGTCATCCAGATATACTATGATAATTTGATCTACAGCAAGATCTAGGAGCTCAAGAGATTCTCACAAATCGAATTACTTTGCAAAACCAGCAAAAAAAACTTGAAAGACGAACAATTTTACATACACTGTGTGAACAGAAACTGGATATTATTGAACTGTCTAACATATGAATGTGTTAAGAATACATTTATATTACATCCAGATCAATTCGTGCGGCTTAGGACGCCAAATCTAAGTGTACATGTGAAATGGCCAAAATTGGCCTCATTCCCCCCTAGGTGGACCAAACAAGCTCCAACTCAGCCAAAACGGTCATGAATCAATGTGCGGACGTGGATGAAGTGTGTTGGGCCAATGATGACTCCATGGCATGCGTGGGTGAGCAAGTAGAGGTGAGTGGGAGGCTCAAGGTGAGCAATAAATGCTCCAACAGTCCAAAAATTGGGCTAGAAACGCCCCTAGCGCCCCTAGTCAACCAAATCTCCTCAAAAAGAGGAATGGGAGCACTCCTGTCATTAATGAGGGTGCAAGTGTGATGGTTGAATGAGATGGAGCACTCCTGTAGGTGTGAACAAACCAAAATAACTGGTTATAATGTTGGATTAACTTCCCTAAGTCCAAACCATAGCATATATCTACATAAATGCAAATAAAATTGACTAATGTTATAAACTAAGGTACTAAGTGGTGGAGATCTCTATGTGCTTTGTTCTCTGCCTATGTACTAGATCTGTAGATATCTTGATGGCACTTTGATTATCAACCCAAATGGTAGTGAGTGAATCAAATGCAACATCAAGCTCCCGAAGAATACCTTGCAACCACACACATTGTGTGGTTGCATTCATTGCTCCCATGTATTCGTCCTCTGCTAAAGAAAGAGAAATTGTGTGTTGTTTCTTACTAGACCAGCAAATAGGACCATGAGAAAGCATGAAAACAAAACCTGAAGTGGACTTTTTGTCAATGGGATCTCCAGCCCAATCTGAATCATAAAATCAAACTAGTTCAAGTGAAGAACTAGATGCATAGTGTACCCCAAAACTCTTTGTTCCCTTGACATATTAAAGGATATTTTTGGAAACCTTCAAATGGAGCTCATGTGTCTGCTGCATATATCTTGCTACAACACTAACAACATAATCCAAATCAGGTCTGGTATGTGTAAGGTACAACAAACTACCAACTAGTTGCCTGTACAGTGAACAATCTACCAAAGGAAAATCACCAAATTCACCTAGTTTTATGCCAGAAAGAAAAGGGCACTTGGTTTCCTTACAATCAACCATCTTGAACTTTATTATTAGGTCTAAAGCATACTTATGTTGGTTGAGCATGATGCCTCTTTCAGATTGCTCAATTTCCAAACCTAGAAATTGTTTTAGCAATCCTAGATCTGTCATTGCAAACTCATTGTGTAGGGATGCCTTGATTGATCCAATTTGTTTGTTGTGACTCCCTGTAATTAAGAGGTCATCTACATACAATACAATAACCTGCAATACAACATCATTTTGCTGCAAATACACATTTGGATCATATTTGCATCGAATGAAACCAATTGAGAGCAAGAAACTATCCATTTTAGCATACCAAGCCCTAGGGGCTTGCTTGAGCCCGTAGAGTGATTTCTTCAACCTACAAAAAAGTGAAGGATCCTCTTGGAAACCTTCAAGTTGATGCATGTAGATCTCTTCCTTTAGTTCACCATGTAAGAATGCACTCTTGACATCCATATGGTTAACCTCCCAACCTTTACTAGCTGCAATTGGTAAAACTAGTCTAATTGAATCCATATTTGCAACCAGTGCAAAGTTCTTGGTGTAGTCCACACCTTGGAATTGAGAGTATCCCTTAGCAACTAATATGGCCTTGTACTTAACATCAAAACCATATACAACAATTTTGGTTCGAAAGACCCACTTACATTGCACAAGTTTCCTCTTGGGAGGTAGGGAAACTAATTCCCATGTTTCATTCTCTTGGAGAGAATTGAATTCATCTTGCATGGCTAATTGCCACCTTGGATCATGACAAGATTCATGATAGATCAGATCCAATCATCATATAACAATGCTCAATAAGAGCAATTTCACTTGCATAAGAAGCATTGTGAAATTGGGATCTTGTCTTCTTAGGATCTAAGGGATTTCCTGTTAGATCCCCAACAACTTGTATAGTTTTCTCATCCCATTTGGGCCTTGAAGGTGACTCATGTACATAAATGTCATCTTCAACCATGTCATTAACATAATTATCAGAAAAAATCAGAGCTTGAATCATTACTTACATCATCATGGTGTTGGGGAGAAGAGCATTCCCCCAGTGCAAGCTCAAAATATGGTATGATCTCCTCTTCGAATTGCACACTCCTCTCAATGAAAGTCTTGAGTGTGGATGTGTTGAGGCCTAGAAATTCGCAGGCGACAACAGAAAGGGATTCTCCCCAATCAGCGTTCCCAACTAGCCCGCTGACTGTTTGGTATAGGGAATCCGTCCGGGTTACGGCCCGGCTACCGTAGATCAAAGTAACTACAAGGTTTTACCGGTTGCGGCCCGGTCCACCGGAATTTGTATTTTGACTTAATGGATGCAATGCACATGCCTATCTTAAACATGCAGGGTGATAAAAATGTAAGGAACGTCACAATGTGCTGCGCAGGTTCTTACCTCTCGTCTTAGGTTATCGAACATCTAAACCACATATGCAACTATGAAGTAAAACAAATAACTATCTAAACACCTAACTACCTATCCCCGGGGAGTTAGAAAATGATTATTAATGAGTAATGCATTATCTCCATGTATAATAAACCAAATTACAGATAGCTGATATTTATGCTTACAACACATGAACAATAAAATATTCTAACAATCAGATAGCTAACTGTTATATGAGCCACAAGCATTACTCTGAGTGAATTTTCCATACAATGAATCAGAAACCATTCAACAAGGCATAGATCATGAAGTTAGAACGATCTCACGATTTGTGGACACAGGCTGAAAAAACAAAGTAGTTCATCTTTCCGCCATCCATTTGTTAACATTCGGAAACTTCACATATCTTTCTCCAACATGCAAACTAAAATCTTTATTGCAAAAGGAAGTAGTTCTTCTTACAATAGGTCCTCCAATATTACTGGGAAAAAGCCCTTTCATTATCTATGTCTCCTACTTTTATACAAAATTCAAGAAATGGTTGGGTTGCCCAAAGGGACCTTTGGGCATCCCAACCCTTGGTCTTCCTAACGCTTCCCCTTTTCCCAAAAACTTTTACAAATATTTTACAATATTACAAGGACCGACTTTTCACTAAGAGGGTCCCGCTTAACTCTCTAGAAACTTCTTCCACGCTGTAGCTTCTCTGGCGAGATCTTCAAAAGAGTTGGGCTCCAAGAATTGGATATTAATCTCAAACTTTTCAGCCTTTTTCTTGATGGCCTCGACCCTGGTTGCATTTAGTCTCACCTGTTCTTCTAGGAGCTGCAAACAAACGGCTGTATGGCCTATTTCAATCTTCAGGGTTTGTTCATCAATGGCTTGGATGCACTGTACTTTGGCCTCTTCCTCTTGTTGTCTTTTCTGCAACATTTCTATAAATGAGTCATGATCTGGGAACTCGTGTAGCCTTTGCTCATCTTCTGCTTGACACCGGTTGTAAATGACTAAGGCTCTCCTGAAAAATTCGGTGCACAGTCCCTTTGTTTTCTGGACGGTTTTCTTGAAGTCCTATGTAGTAGTGATAGCGAACTCCATCAAGTCATAATCTCGCTGAAGGGTTTGTCTATTCTTTTCTGGCAGTTTTGCTGGGACTTCTTCACCTTTCTCTACCCTTGCCATCCTGGTGGTCAATACTTCAAGGATATCTTGTGACCTATCAACAAAGTAAGAAGCAGTCTCCAGGATTTCTTCTAATCGGCTATCAACCTGGAGAATCTGGCATCTTTCCTCTTCTAGAACAGTTTGCAGGTGCAGCACCTTAGCTTTCTGGGCCTGGATGTGTTCTTTGATCGGCTGCAGATCAACCTGCTGTTGTTTAGCTGCTTCTAGTTGCTCTTTTAGTCCTTTAACACATGCAGTATTGGACTCGTATATAATAGTCTATTGCTCTTCTAGGTCTTCTATCTTCGCCCTCATCTGTTCTTTTTCATTCTTCAAATCTAGAATTTCTTGTTGTGCTCTTTCTAGGGCTTCTTGTGTTGTTTCTTGTGCATGTGCTGCTCCCTAGATGGCATAGATTTCACTCTTTGTAGCCTCCATTTCTCTGAGCACATGATCATATTTTCTTTTGAGTTTATTGCTCTCTTCTCTTTCCTTTCTCAGGGTGTCCTTCAGCTGAGAGGAAGTTTTCTTGGTAGATTCTATTTCATTCATCATTCGATCTATGTTATCTTCCGAAGCATGTATGGCTGCCTTTCCGGCACTTATGGTGAACCTCAAATCTACATCTGTCCCTACCATCACAGCTTTATCTGATATCATCTTGCTAGTCATTCCTTCTGCCTCTATCTTTTTCTCTGTTCTCCTCATGATTCTTTTAGTAGCCCTGTCATAATAAATAGTACCGAAATCAGGGACTTCTTCCCCTTTTTCCTGTACGAAAGGTACCAGCTGAGTCATAGGGGTAGCAGCTTCGATGGTAGTGGGTACTTGAGGGATCTACATCTT
>LPNX010426393.1:406402-450699 GCA_001517045.1 Pseudotsuga menziesii | reverse complement strand
GTAATCTCCATATTCACCAATGACCTGCATAGCGTCTTCTGACATGCAATTACATTCTCCCCGGAAGATGAGCTTGTATAATGGCATGAGGAACTACTCACATACCTCTCTGTAGTGACTGTGATATAGATGAGCCCCTAGAGGTTTGTAGGCCGCATATACGGGCATTCTGTCTTTATCCCATACACACTGGAGGCCGGGGAAAGGCTGGTGACAAAGTATGCAATCTATCAGGATTGAGCTCATATAAAACTCAGATCTCTTCCTAGCTTCTCCTTCCAGAGCTGCAGCCACACAAGAGGAGAGACTGCTTGATACTATACTTGCCTAGTTGAAGATCGTGCCTTCCGTGGCCACATAGAACATGAGGGGTATCCACTCGAATTTGAATAGTCTGCCATCTGCTCTCCCGAAGATCCTATTCAACATTAGAGCTATGAATCTGTAAGTAGGTCTGAGACTGGCTGTGTCATATTCTTCAGTTGCTCTATGTCGGTATAGCTTCCCTGGCAAGAGCATCTTCTTCATGGTTTCTACAAAATCCATCCTAAGGTTGTCCAGCCACTCATTTGTCAGGAAGAGCTGAGGCTCTGGCAGGTGGTAAGCTAAGGCCACGTACCCAGGGCTAAAGGCGGCATAACCCTGGCCCTCGACATTACACATAAGCATTGAGTTGTGGTTGGTATTTGGTAGAACCCATCTCATCACCTCCGGGCATGGAAACAGCTCGGGCCTGGTGGCAACTTTCATAATGGCAGATTTTTCTATGTTTGTGTAAATGGGTGCTTCCTCCAGACCCATGTCTGGGACTTCCCTGCGGGAAATCAACCTGTATATATCTCCCCATTTGTATTCAGGCTCAACCCCCGTGACACATTGGCTGTCCTCATAAATGTACTCAGTTTTTGTTTCTACTTCTGCTGCTGGCACCTCCTCCACTACTGGGGCTTTCTTCTTCTGCCTCTTGGACATTGTAGATTCTTCCTGCAATGTAAAACATTTTGATATTAAGCAATTTCAGGCTTGTGAACATTTTGCAACAGTTTTATCTTTCTCAAGTGTATCAGAGCTATAATGGGATTTAGGCTTAGGTCCTTCAGGCCGAAAGATTTGAAATGGTCGTGCAATATTTTGCAATATACTATTATTCTATGTTAATATGTAAACAAGAAATAAGCCAACACATGTGCACATAATCCCGCCATGCCTTGTCTGTCAAAACTACCAGCACAAAATGGACTCAATCTGCCACTGCGCTATAATGAGCAATGTCTTAATGTGGCATAAAATAAAAAAATGGAAATATTCATTAAATGGCATAGCATCAAAATTACATCAATTCATAGGATGCCATTTTCCAATCAAACGATATGTAATGCAAATGCATAACTTTTAAACTCAAGGCGCAACTACAGCTTTCTGAAATCAGATATGGCTTTAGTGAGGATAAATCAAAAACGGCGAGAGCTTATGCTGCTCGCGGACATGGTAGTTACATCGGTGTGATTATCAACCGCGGGAGTCCACAGCCACTTTTCGAATAGGGAGCTTCCACTAGCACCACTACTCATGCTTCCCCCAGAAGTTAAATACTAACAGTGGCACTGCCCTAGGGTTTCGAGGTAACTGACAATGACGAACTGCGCGGCGCGGGTGGGGGCTAGGGCTCGTAAAATGGACAAACCCATTAGGGAAATTAACTAGATAAGCATTCACCATCAAATCTTCGGCAAAAAACCCCCTCGAAATTACTGATGGATATCATCACCATAAGGAATCAAACCAGGTGCAGGCGGCCGCCGGCCGCCTGCACCGCGTCTTTCTCCACTTCTCAGGGCGAGACTGAAACGGCTGCGACAAAATAAAACTCGGGTTCTAAAAGGGAAACTTCCCCCCCCTCTTTAACCGCGAACAGCCATCCGACCGGAAACCCTAACAAGAAGAAAAACGGGCGCAAAGCCACCAGGGAGATGATTATGACAACTCTATCTACGGGTGACAAATACCTTGTGCGAGCGAAAGGAACTACGGGGCCTAATCCTAGAAATACCCAAACCACAACATAAATCCCTTAATCGAAACCTTGAAAAACATGAGGCTAGGTAGTAAAGATCCTACCTGGCAATCCAACAAACGAGTGAGCTGATGACGGCTAGACTTCTCCTCCTGCCACTTGGACACTGGTACACCAACAGCTAGGTCCTCATGCGCTCCCAAAATGACAGCTCAACTTACCGCGACAGCGCTCGAAAACAATACAAAACCCCGTTTATCGCCCCGTATATATAAAAATTCGCCACACGTGCGAGAAAATTTCAATCGGGCGCGAACTAAAACTGTGGCGGGCGGTCAGAACTTTCTTCCCTCCGCAACGGCGGACAACTCCCTATACTTACTCACCCGCGACGGCTAAACATAATGTTTGAATCACCGTCGTCGGGCGTCGGCGGACACAAAGTCCGGACCCCTCCACAACATCGGAGCAAGAGATGGTCAATCGTTCCGCTACACCGTCGGGCGACAACAAAACATCAGAGCGTCATATAAAGTCCCCCTTCCGGAAACAGTCCGCAACGTCAGAAGGGGGAAACAAAAAACCGCCCGAAACGTCGGACGAGGAAGACTTCCCATTCCTCCGATGAAGAACCAAAACCCGTCCGCAACGTCGGAGAGTCAAAAATCACGCGCAACGGTCGAAGGATTCCAAACTCACCCGAAACGGTCGGGGCAAAACAAAAGTCCAAGACTTGAAAACGATCCGCAAAGGCGGGGAGGAAGATTAACAGGACGCCCGAAACGGCGGGAAGGAGGATCAACAAACCGCCCGCAACGGCAAAATAGACAAAAACTTAACTCCCGATTGATCAAGGCTTTGAAGAGATGGGCCAAGCGACAATGAAATAAACTCAAGAGAGAAATATTTAAGGCACGAAATCTTCAGAACATGTAATGAGGAAAAAACCAATCGATGAACAGCAACCGAAAATGCTTCAAAATCCATAAGCCAAAAATCAAGAGGCTGTAATCCAAAAAAGAACCAACTAATTCAAAGTAGAAAAGGGGGTCCCAAAATTTTAGAAATTTGGGAAACTGTTGCGGCTGCAACAGGATGTATCAAAGAGATTATAACCCTTTGTGTCCTCACCATAACCAAACATGATACATTCTTTGCTTTATGGCTGCAATGCCTTCCTCTTTTCTAATGGAATTCGAGCCCATCCCTTGAGCCAATTTTTTTGAAATGTGAGACATTTGGTTTATGGCCAAACCAAGCCTCATAGGGAGTTTTTCCTTTGACTGATTTATGCAATGCCCTGTTTTGAATATATGCAGCACAATTGATGGCCTCATCCCATAGCTTGGGACTTAGATCCCTTACTTCAATCATGGATGTAGCCATCTCTTTGAGAGCCCTATTTTTCCTCTCTGCCACACCATTTTGCTGTGGTGTGTAGGGGACTGAATGTTGCATTTGGATGCCACATTCCTCATAAAGATGCTGCAGATTTTTATTGGCATATTCTTTACCATTGTCAATCCTAAGGATTTTTATCCTATTCCCACTTTGGTTCTCCAATTAGGCCTTCCAAATCTTCAATGTCTCAAAGACTTCAAATTTTAACTTAAGGAAGTATACCCAACAGAACCTCGAGTAGTCATCTATGAAGGTGAGTACATACCTTGATCCTCCATAGGAGGGAGTGGGAAGAGGACCAATGAGGTCTGAATGTACCAATCCAAGTGTTTATGTGGCTCTCCTTTCCTTCCCCTTCTTATAGTTGTGCTTTGGACACTTCCCAACTACACAACCAATGCAAGCTCCATTGGATGATTTGATTGAAGGAAGACCTTCCACCATCTCATCTTTGTTTAGTGCTTGAAGATACTTGTAGTTCATGTGTCCAAATATTTCATGACATAGCTTGGAGGTCTCATTGGCATGAGATAGGAGCGCTTTCCCTCTAGAATTAGGAAGAAGTTTTGAGAACTTATACATTCTATCTTGGTGGTATACGTACCCCAATGCCACAACTTTGTTGGAGGATATTTCTGCTATCTCTACCAAGTCAAGAGTAAATGTTACTCTATTGGCTTCTCCTATATGTGTCATTTGGTACACTGATAACAAATTTGCTGCCAAATCATGTACATAGAGGACATCATTGAAATATCCATGTTCTCAGTCGATCTTGCCAACTCCCTTGGTCTGGATCTCAGATTCATCTCCCATTCAAACATCTGGGCCACTATTCGAATGCATGGAGGAGAAGAGCTCAGAACTTGAGCTACCATCTTTCTTCCTTGTGCCATCTGGGACAGGGATGTTTTTTTTCTCCAGCAGCTGCGCCATCATGTCAATGGTCTTCTTCATGCAGGAGCTCTCTAGATGCCATCCCTTGTGGCAATATGTGCATTTGGTTTTCTCCTTCCCTTTCTTGTCCTTATCCTTTGATGGATTCGAACCCCCATCAGGATTCTTGGGTGTGCCAGCTTTCTTCTTCTCTGGTTGTTTCAAATTATTTGCCTTCTGCTTGCCTTTGGAGGCATTTGAAACACCAACAACCAAGGCTTGATCCTTGGTTGCTTTGATGGTGCCCATATGGACTAGCTTGTCCTGCTCCTGGGTTAGGGACTCCATGAAGCCAACTAGTGTTGGCATTTTCCAATTTCAAATGGTTAGCTTGCTAGAAAGGAATGTGCTAACAAATACTGAATATTCTAGCCCCAAATTTGAAATGACTGACATTATCAATTGTTCTTCCTTCTTCTCAATTCCACACTGCTTGAGTTGAAGTACTAGGGACTTGATTTTGGTGAAGAACTCCTGGATAGTGTCAAAATGCATTGGGCTCAAGCTAATGAGCTCATTTTCAAGTTGGTGTCCCCTTAGATCATCAATTTTCCCAAAGAGAGATTCGAGCTTTTGCCACACCTCATTTTGGGTTGTCAAACTATCAACATGAAATAGGAGCTCTCTTGAAATGCTTAGACACAGTAATCCAAAGGCCTCATCAAGTCTATTGAAGTATTTCGACTTCTCTACTGCAGAGTTTAGTTCCACTTTTGTACCCATGATGACCCTGTAGAGACCCTTAGATCTCAGTTGGATGATTGTCTTGACCTTCCATTCAAAGTAATTGAATGGGGTGAGCAAGATGTGTTTTTCCTCCATCTCTGCTTGCGTTAGTGGTGAGATTTTGCTGAAAGTTCCTGCAAAAACACTCAAATTTTACCCATAAAATCTCTCAAAATGCAGCTCAAACACTCAATATTGATCTTCAACTCCAATAATCTCTGATAACATGTGAGAATTTAATCTACAACAAGATCTAGGAGCTCAAGAGACTCTCACAAATCGAATTACTCGCAAAAACCAGCAAAAAAAGCCTGAAAGAGGAACAATTTTACATACACAGTGTGAACAAAAACTGGATATTATTGAACTGTCTAACATTTGAATGTGTTAAGAACATGTTTATATTACATCTGGATCAATTTGTGAGGCTTAGGAAGCCAAATATGAGTGTACATGTGAAATGGCCAAAACTGGCCTCAATCCCCCCAAGGTGGACCAAACAAGCTCCAACTCAGACCAAATGGTCACGAATCAATATGAGGACATGGTTGAAGTGTGCTGGGCCAATGATGACTCCATGGCATGCGTGGGTGAGTAAGTAGAGGTGAGTGGGAGGCTCAAGGTGAGCAATAAATGCTCCAACAATCCAAAAATTGGGCTAGAAACACCCCTAGTGCCCCTAGTCAACCAAATCTCCTACTAAAGAGGAATGGGAGCGCTCCTGTCATTAATGAGGGTGCACATGTGATGGATGACTGAGTTGAAGCCCTCCTGTAGGTGTGAATAGACCAAAATAACTGGTTATAATGCTGGATTAACTTCCCTAAGTCCAAACCATAACATATCACTGCATAAATGCAAATAAAATTGACTAAGGTCACAGACTAAGGTACTAAGTGGTGGATTACTATTCTAACATATACAAACACAAAGGAGTTTGTAAACAACTCCAAGAAATCATCCAACATCCTCATGAATGTTGCTAAAGAATTAGTCAAGCCAAAAATCATGATCAACCACTAAAAAGGCCTTCTTTAGACTTAAAGGACGTCTTCCATACATCAACTTGCTTGATCGAGACCTGGTGGTATCTTGACTTCATATCAATCTTGCAGAAGAAATTAGCACCATTAAGTTGATTAAGAAGATCATCAATTCGAGGGATTGGGTATTAATTCTTGATAATGACTTTATTCAGGACTATGTAATCAATGAAAAGTCACCATGTCCCATCCTTCTTTTGCACCAACATGGTTGGGCTCTTACAAGGTAAGGAGCTTGGTCGAATGTGGCCGTTTTGGATGAGCTCTTGAATATGATGTTTCATTTCCTCATTCTCCATAAGAAAGCATCTGTATAATGGCCCATTAGGTAAGGGAGCACCAAGTACCAAATCAATTGAGTGTTTGACTTGGCAATGCAAAGGAACCCCTTTAGATGAGGCAAATATATCTCGTATTCTTTGAAAAACTTTTCCACCTGCTTCTATTGTGTATAGAGACATCACGCTGAGGATGTGGTGGTCGCATTAACCTTACATCCACCTTATCGAACCACAAACACAATGAATTTAACAATTTGAGAGATTACCTTATGAAATTGCGTTGACAAGATCAAGGAAATTGTAGTAGTTGAAACTATCTCGAGTACCTTGTAAAGTCATCCTTCCAAAATAACAATGACATAATGGAGCTTGGACTCATAAAAAACACGATGTCTCCCATATAGGTTTGTCCTAACAAAACATCACAAAATTCAAGTGGGTCAGCGTCATTTAGTACCTCATGTTTGAAGGGTTTAATGCCATAGGACATGTGGCAATTTTGGTTGATGACGATGTCTTAGACTTGGATCAACCAACCAATGGTGTATGGTTGGGGGTGAGGCATTGCCGACAACTTCAATCTTTTGATGACCTTGGACAAGAGTATGTTCTTCTAGCTATCATTGTCAATAATGAAATGTAGCGATGTCCCCTTCACCCACATCTGTGAGTGGAGGAGCCATTCCCCTTCATCTCGCTCCTGTCACTCATATGGTTGGATATTTGTGGTTGTGATAGTGGTGTTGGGTTGTGTGCCAATGATTTGCTTGCCTTGATCTTGCTTTGAATCAGAGTTTGATCTAGAGTATGGCTATGAGGATTTCATCTCGACCAATAGTGATTGTTTCAAGTGACATTTGATGGTGTTGTGCTAGGGGATTTTGCGGAACTCACACCACTTTCTAGTGTCCTTCTTTGAATTTCTAGTATTGTTCTTTACTTGTGGTTTGGACTAGTTGTCACAAGTTTGACTATCATTTCTTTGTCCTTTGTTCAATGAATTAGGGCCACCTTTACCAAGATTTGTTGTGGTTGATTTGCAATTCCAAACTCCTACTTATTCTTCTGCTTGAAATTTATCTCAATTTTAACAACATATGGATAAGAAACTCTCAGTGCAAAGATGTTGAAAAAATCCATCTATGTTTGTATGTACCTATGTAAGCCATTGCGATACTTTAGGACCATTATTTTGGATCAAGGCAACATATTCATGAGTACTTTTTGGTCTAGACTGTGGTCAATGATGGACACCAAGTTGACCAAATTGATTGCCTTCCACCTCTAAATCGATGGACAAACTGAGGTGGTCAATATGATGATTGTGCATATCCTAAGAATGTACAAATCCAAACATCCACACTTGGGATGAGAGCCTTATGTATGTTCAACATAACTACAATAGAGCCCTTCATGGCTCTATTGGCCATAAACCCTTTTAGGTGTGTTTGGGGTTCTAGCCATTAGCCCAATTGACTTGGTGCTGCCCATTGCTTCTACACATGTGAGTCCTCCCATACTCTAACTAAAGTTGATAAGGCACCAAATTTGTTGAATGAATCCATCACATCCAACAACATGTTCATCATATTTTGCAGAAAGCCAATGATTAGTATAAGTAGTGCCATGATCTACATCAATTTCCACACAAGTTCTAAGTGGGGGATAAGGTATGGTTTCATTTGTAGAAAGAGTGCCTTACAAGTTCCCATCAAAAACTCTTACCACTCTGATATGGGCCTTACAACATCACTAAGGATGTGGGTGAGAATGCTTTTAAGTTAAGTATTCCCCCTTTCCTCAGCTTACGCCTTGTATTTAATGTGGAGCTTCGTTGATCATATTTTCCACCTCTCTTGGACACCTCAGAGGTAGCCGATCATTTGGCCCCTAGATAACTCAATACTGACTGCATTGAGTAAGGAACAATCGACATGATCATGACCACTAAGATGAAGAGCACTCACCATCAAAGGGACATTAAAGCAAGACAACTTTTTCACCAAGGAAAGTGGCTCACATGGAGTCAGATTTATTAAGCACTTCTCCATATAATGGATGAACTTGATGCAATGGGGACCATTGCTCCCTAAGGAGGAGGACCGATCTAGGTGGATACTGGTGGCCACCCACCTATTCCACCGAGTTACAACAATTCTCCCTCTTCTTGGTGGTTTTCTATGTTTTTTTAGGTCCCAAACTTTTGGGAATGTTTTGAGGCCCTAGACAATGTGTATTTTCCATTCGAGGGGCCAAAGGTTTTCCATCTTCTAAAAATCGTAGAAAATTACCAAGAATATGGAGAACTCCTAGGCTTTTGAATGAAAAAAAACATCGTTTAGGGCCTCAAACGACCCTAGAAGTTTAAAAATGCCATAGAAATTTGCCAAGAAGATGGAGAACCATTGTAACTTAGTGGCCCCTTGAATAGCAAAATAACACAGTTTAGGGCCTCAAAACGACCCTGGAAGTTTAGGACCCCAAAAGATGTAGAAAATTGCCATGAAAATGGAGAACCATTGTAACTAAGTGGAATAGGTGGGTGGCCACTTGTATCCACCTAGATCACAATTTATTTCCTTTACTCAGTTGATTGAGCAAACCCATATTAAATCTAACAATTCATGTTCTTCTCGACAGGTTTACTTAGTTTTGAGACATGGATCGAAACTATTTTGAGACATAAAACAAATTTGTATGGATACTTCAAAATTGTTTTTAAAATGTTAGTTCCATGGTCGACAACAGATACCACACAATCAACGAGGAAACGCTGCCAAACCTATCATCATGTCATTAAAATCAACTAGTATAACCAGTGTTGTTAAATGTTGGAGTCGGTTTGATGGTGCACTACGTTTATGTGGCCCATAAGCATCCTCTCCTACTTCATAACCAATACTTCATCACCCATAAACATAGACGTGATATGCCTTTGCTATATAGACTACAACTCTACAACTTAATGCCGTGACATGAAAATATACACATAACAAAAATATGTCCTAGCATTCAAAGCCATAAGTTACATGGCTATAATAATTTTTTTTATTGTTTCATTTTACAATTCAAGCTCCTCCTATAAAGTTTTATGTCTCACCTACCTTCTTTTTCAACAATAAAAAAATATAATGATAAAATTTAAAAATAATTGAATTTACATTCTATTTTTGAAAAATACAATTTAATACACAACTTTTTGGGACATCAATAAACTTCAGCAGAAACTATTAAAAAGAAGGAAACTAATCCAAAGTCAATACATTTTGTGACATGTATATGAAAAATATACCCTTGTGAAGGATTAAAAGTGACCATACTCATTTTAATAAATTAATAAAATAAGTAACATAGATCCATTTTAGTTTTAACTGTTATAAAAATTTTCCAATATTTATTTTTCAATTAATGATTCTTTTCTTCCTGAATCGTGAATGGCCTAAAGGCAAAACAATAATTATAATAATAAAATAAGTAACATAAATCCATTTTAATTCTAACCTTTTAATTATTATAAAATTTTTATTTTTAATAATTTTTTAAATATTAAAAGTTAAGATAAGTTTATGATGATTTAAAATACAAGGTTTATGATTGATTTTGGATGATCGTAACAAGCTTAGATCCAGATCCTATGTTCTATCAAACGCTGAAAAGAATCAAATGTATTAATCTAAGATTAAAAATGATTTTAAAGTCATGATTTTAACACATGCTTTTAAAATCATGGATTATTTAGGAGGTCTTTGTGCAAATCCCTCTTAAATCATATACAATAAAACCATGGGTTGTTTAGGAGGCCTTGCACATGGTTTTAAAACCATTTGCAAGGCTCTCCTAAACCATGTACAATAAAACTATGGGTTGTTTATGAGGCCTTGCACATGGTTTTAAAACCATGTGCAAGGCCAACATTTTTTTGCGGATAATTAATTTTTTTTTATTTTGTTAGGTAGAAACATTCTAACATCTCGCCCATACTGGGTTGTTTTTTTTGTACTTTTTTTTTACGAATAATTAAATTTTTAATTTTTTATTGTTTTGTTAGGTAGGAACATTACAACATCTCCTCTATATTAGGTTGTTTTTCTGGCCAACATTTATTTAGACGGATAATAAAAAAAATTATTTTTTATTATTTTGTTATGAACTAACGTTACAACTCCTTTCCCATACTGAACTGTAAAACGCCAATAAACACAATAAATTTTTTAATAATTTATTAAAATAAAAAATTCCATCATATAACCATAAAAATTCCATCTTATCATGCAATAAATACATTCTACTCTCAATTAATAATTTTTCATTATACCACAACCCAAATCCAAACCCAAACCCAATTTACATATGCAAGTCAAATCCCCAAATCCAATTTACATATACAAGTATTGTTATATAATGAACATTTCATATAACCATAAAAATTCCATCTTATCATGCATAAAATACATTCTACTCTCAATTAATAATTTTTCATTATACCACAACCCAAATCCAGACCCAAACCCAATTCACATATGCAAGTCAAATCCCCAAACCCAATTTACATATGCAAGTTGTTATTAGATATTGTTGTTAATTCAGGTAAACCAAATAACACAATCATGGGTGTTTAACAACCCTTGACTATGGACTGGACATATCTTACCATACAAGATCCATATTCACTCATCCTTTAGAAACGGGACAATAAT
The DNA here is from genome assembly GCA_001517045.1 of Pseudotsuga menziesii. NCBI lineage: Eukaryota > Viridiplantae > Streptophyta > Pinopsida > Pinales > Pinaceae > Pseudotsuga > Pseudotsuga menziesii. Next base: position 439,601 of record LPNX010426393.1, on the reverse strand, counting down.
CCACCTACCAAAGTTTCCAAACAAGGCAACATTGAGGGATGACGTGGCAACCTATAACAAAGTCAACAAAGGAGACAACATAGCAAACCTATTAGAGTCAACACTGAAATATGACGTGGCAACTGTTTAACTCTGGAACCCGTGTGAAAAACACGTGAGCTATTTCCGAGTACCTACTAGTCCAAATCATCTCCATCCACGTGTACACGTAGAAACCCAAAATCCACCATAAATAATATATAGTAAGAGACTAATGTGGGTAGCGAACAACCTTAAAACAGTTTGGGTGAAAAGGTAGCGACAACATCCGGTTTTCAATGTGAACGTGGATTTCGGGATATTGTAGACTGCCGGCATTCACGCCCTACCTGATACAATACAAGATCATACAAACCCTCGTTTCGTCAACCCTACGGATTTTTAAAGGCTTCGATTCGAAGCCGTTTCTGGTCCGATCGCTCAGATCCTGGCTTCTAAAGATCGCTCTTCCCACCAGCTTTCATTCCCCTCTATCGATTGATAGTAATTTCGCCCTTTGCCGTTTAAGAATCTGTGCCCCGAGGGTTTCGAGTCTTGGTTCCTCGAAGGGTACGGCTCTCCTGCACGGCTTCGAAATCTGTCGATCGGGGTTCGATTTCGAGGTAACGATCCGTGTACTGCTTCAGAATTGTGTTGATTCCTTCTGATATTCTGTTTCTTCAGATGTCTAGGGTTCGATTGTTGTGTTCTTTTTCCGTAACGTGAGGGTTTGGAGTTTACATGTTCGTATGGCTATGAGAGGTGTATGTGGGATGGGTTTCTTTCACGGCCGTTGGTAGGAGCCCCCTGATCGAGTGAAACTAGGGCTTGCTTGTTTTGGCTGCGGTAGGGTTTTTACGATCCTGTAGTTCATTTCATTGGATCAGATCCACTCTGATTGCCCGGACGGGGAAGCTTTATTAGGGTTTGATTTTTATCAGGGTTTCCTTTCTTCGTTTCGAATTTAGTTGGGCATCTGAATTTGTCTGTTGTTTTACCTCGACTATGAAGCTGCTCAACGCCATGATTTATTGAGTCTGTAATTTCCTGTATTTTTTCTAGACATTTTTTAATTATAATTATAAGTCCCTTTTCGCCATCGCAATATTTTACCAGCTACAAATATATTATATTTATTATGAATTAAAAAATATTTGATTAATATTTACAGATTATTTACAGATTAAAAATTCAGCACTATTTTTCGCTGTAATATTACTTATAGTAATAGTTGACTAGCTACAATAAAATTTATTATTTATTAAAATGACTTGATTTTTTTTAAATACATTAGTTATTATTTCTTTCATTTTTATAGTGCCACTACAATGCTAATTGAATGCTATTCCATTTTTTCGCAATTAATGATTGATGATAAATGCCTGCTTTCGATGCCGCTCCTGTCACCCTTGTGTATGACAGGAGTGGTTTGCTTGTTGCATTGAAGCAGTCGTTGATAAATAAACTGTTTTTTGGAACTATAAGCATTTGAGATTTTGGACTGCAGTATTAGTTCCTTGTCTGAGTGCTGTATGCGTATAAGTATTTAGTTCCTTCACCTCATAAATTGTGGATGGCATACATTTGTGTAAATGCTAATCAATTTGTATGCATTATATTTGATGACGATATGGTCAGTTTACTTGATAAATTATCAATCAAGTTGGGAATATTGTTAGCAAACTATTGGCATATACTAAGATGTTAGTTGAGTAAAATATTACATTTGATCAATCATGGAAATTATAGAATTTATGTTAATTGAGGTCAATATATTTAGCTGTTCTAATGTTAAAAGAAGATAGATGCAGAGCATGGAGCTATAGGTAAAGAAATATAACTTAGTACTTTTAAGAGATTAAGTAGTAAAAAAGTCTTTATCTAAGATAGAAGGGTGAAGTTTGTAGAATATTTCTTGTTTTAGAAATATAGATCTTACTAAGGTTTTAAGGGGTGGTGGCAAAAGTTAAAACCAACACGATTACAGAATATGTGTTCTGTCTTTTCCTTTTTGTCAATTAGTGTAGAGTTGATTGTTTTGGTTCATAAACCCCTTTATGAAGTTTACAACCAGAAGACCTTGGCGAAGAAAGTTACCTGGGACTTGCACCAGGCCTCATCTGCAAAGATCACATTAGCAAAGGCACCACCATTACCTCATTAGAAAGACTTACTCAACTTCTGTTCCCAATATATCAGGGAACATGCCCATTGGGTTTTAAATTTGGATAGTCGTTATGGTAGGTGCTCCAACTTGCCACCAGACCATAGCCTGACAGACCATCTAGAGTTGTTGATTATCTGGATATGTTTAGATTTGTTTATAATCCTTGGATTGTGAGTTCCACATTTCATTACAATATTTTATATAACTTGGTTTATATAAAATATAAAGCTTGGCTTACCCTTTTGTCCTTGTTAGGGTGCAGTGTTACTTGTTGTATCCATGCCAAACTATTAGTTGTGTTTAAGCTTTTAGGCTAAGTGGAGTCTTATGTAAATATTGTTCTTTATCCTATTTTTGTCAAATCAAAACTTTATTGGTGAATTTCTTATGTGTTGTTTAAAGGTAACATAATGTCTTAGTTAGAGTCTAATTGGCTATTTTGTCTAAGCTTTTGTGTGGTCCAAAAGGAAAGGCTTTGAAGTATTGTAATGTTTGCTTAGTGGTAAAGTAGTGTTGCATTATATTTCTAGCTTTCTTCCATGTCAGATATTCTCCTTGAGCTGAAGATTCAACTTGTGTCAATACTTTATGTTTTATAGCATGCTTGACCAACTTAAGGGTATATTCAAGTAGCAAATACTTCTGTTTGGTTGTTTTGTTTTATAGCTCTCATGGGATTGCTTATTTATTAGTTGTCTTATCATACAACCTCTTTTGAAGATTTTTTTTCAGGTTTAGTAGGTGGTTCTTTGATATTAGATTACATGATATACGGTTGTTGTACTATTGTGGAACAGTTGTAGATATTGGGGATTTCCAGTAAATTAAAAAATTTGCATGTACACCATTTGGTATATCTATTTAATTTTGGACAACTAATGCAATTATATTGATAAGTGTTTGAGCATGGGTTCATTTCATGTTGCTGAATATTATTATGTTATTGAGTTTTAAGGTACAATGGCCAGTGAATAGGAGATGCCTTAGATCTTTTGGTAATTGGTGGAAGTGTGATCAATGTGCACTAGGAATAACTTATTCAAGAATTTGGTGATGAGATGGATGATTATTCCAAGGAGTGTAGTTGTAGTCCTTCGAATCTAATTTTATGGTGGTATTATGCTATGTTTGGTAACATGTGATTCTGGTGAGGTGTGATGCAATTCCCTTGGCATTTTGGTTTGATTTTAAGATGGGAATTGATGGAGGATGGAGATGATCTGACCAACTGAATTAGAAACACTTGTAGTGAATAGGAGATGCCTTAGATCTTTTGGTAATTGGTGGAAGTGTGATCAATGTGCACTAGGAATAACTTATTCAAGAATTTGGTGATGAGATGGATGATTATTCCAAGGAGTGCAGTTGTAGTCCTTTGAATCTAATTTTATGGTGGTATTATGCTATGTTTGGTAACATGTGATTCTGGTGAGGTGTGATGCAATTCCCTTGGCATTTTGGTTTGATTTTAAGATGGGAATTGATGGAGGATGGAGATGATCTGACCAACTGAATTAGAAACACTTGTATTTCTATATTTTTCTCCAAGAATTGAAGAGTAAAGTAACTGCTTGGGAGAGGGCCATAACTGTAGTTTGGACTAGCAATGGCGTGCAAAACTCTTTTGAGTTATCTTGAGTTCTGGATATGAAAAAATAGCGTAGGCTTTGTTGAGACATTTCATTTGATTTTAAGATGCAAATGGGTGTAGGATGCTTTGACCAACTTAATTAGAAATGCAAAAAGTCTTTTTATTTTCCAAGAATTGAAGACATTACTTGGAATGGCCACTGGCAATGGAAGGCAAAATTCTTGTATTAAGTTACTTGAATTTTGAATATGAAAATTTGTTCTGGGTGTTAGCTTTTGAGTTACCTTGGGTTCCGGCTATGAAAAAATGCTTTAGACTTTGTTGAGGCATTTCATTTTATTTTCAGATGCAAATGGGTGGAGAACAGATGCTTTGACCAACTTATTAGAAATGTTAGAATCTTTCTATTTTCCAAGAATTGAAGACATTACTTGGAACAGCAATTAAATCTACTTTGGACTGGCAATGCAAAGCAAAATCCTTGTATCAAGTTACATGAGTTTTGGATATGAAAAATTGAGTTACCTTGAGTTGTGGATATGGAAAAGCGATTTTGGCTTTGTTAAGGCCTTCATTTGATTTAAAGAAGTTTTGGACAGATTCTTTGCCTGACTTAATTAGAAATGCTAGAATCTCTCTATTTTTCTAAGAATTGAAGACATTACTTGGAATGGCCATAAACTGTGCTTTGAACTGGCAAAACAAGGCAAATTTTTGTATTAAGTTACTCGAGTTTTGAATATGAAAAATTGTTCTGCGCATTGTTAGGCTTCCTTGTGTAGAATAAATAATAACAACGAAGTGTCAAGATTCATCTTCATGTTTAAATCAGAAACTCTATGTGAGAGAATCCTATGAAATCCACTGGCAATGGAAGGCAAAATTTTTGTATTAAGTTACTCGAATTTTGAATATGAGAATTTGTTCTGGGTGTTAGCTTTTGAGTTACCTTGGGTTCTGGGTATGAAAAAATGCTTTAGACTTTGTTGAGGCATTTCATTTTATTTTCAGATGCAAATGGGTGGAGAACAGATGCTTTGACCAACTTATTAGAAATGTTAGAATCTTTCTATTTTTCCAAGAATTGAAGACATTACTTGGAACAGCAATAAAATCTACTTTGGACTGGCAATGCAAAGCAAAATCCTTGTATCAAGTTACATGAGTTTTGGATATGGAAAATTGAGTTACCTTGAGTTGTGGATATGGAAAAGCGATTTTGGCTTTGTTAAGGCCTTCATTTGATTTAAAGACGTTTTGGACAGATTCTTTGCCCAACATAATTAGAAATGCTAGAATCTCTCTATTTTTCCAAGAATTGAAGACATTACTTGGAATGGCCATAAACTGTGCTTTGAACTGGCAAAACAAGGCAAAATTTTGTATTAAGTTACTCGAGTTTTGAATATGAAAAATTGTTCTGCGCATTGTTAGGCTTCCTTGTGTAGAATAAATAATAACGAGGTGTCAAGATTCATCTTCATGTTTAAATCAGAAACTCTATGTGAGAGAATCCTATGAAATCATACCCAAGGAACTCATGGTATTTTTCACTTACGTTTGGGATAGGATGAATAATTATTGTCAGCATGGTTAGTGAGCTGAAGGTGGGCACAGTCTATTCCCTATTTTAACACAACCATTTATTCAAAAAGGATCTGTATAGAAAGTATTGCTAGGAACTTGATTACCTTCTTTAGTGTACCTTGCCATTTAAGCATTCATTACTCTTTGCATCTTTTCCTATTATGGAGGCAAAGGTAATAATGCCTACTTGACATATATTTTAATACCAAGGCAGAATTATACAGCTTCTGATGTAAAGGAATTGCTATATTTACTAAGAGCAGCTTTTATCTGTCAACTGTTATAATTTTGGGTATTTCTATATTGTTGACTTGTTGATGTTGATTCCATAGTGTGATTTATGCCAATCAATTTGAAGTACATTTGTTAAAAATTTGGTATCTTTTGCTAAGATTTGAATCCCATGTGTCTTAAGTTATTATTACTATTAGAGACAAGGAAACTCATTGACATTTGAATTTAAACTTTTTTAATCTTTAATGCTTCAGAACCTTAATAGTCTTAGGCTTTATGGTATTGGATTGTTGAAGTCTGAGGCAGTTACTGTGCAGGTTCAACCATGGTTCTAAAACCCAACAAACGAGTTCTTGAAAATGGAAAAGTTCATCAACCTGCTAAATTCCAAAAGTCATTGGAATACGATCTTGATCAAACAGTTGGACTTGAGTTTGTTCCATATAAAATCTCTCAGAAAACATGTCTACCAGAGTGTGCACAACCAGACGACTTGCAGAAATTTTGTGCAGATGAATTGATGAGTTCATCTGGTGTTACAAGCCTTGGTAATAGCATTAGTTGCAATAATGATACTTTTCTAGAGAAAGATGAATTAGATGAGAAGCTAGTGGAAATCGTGAAGACTGAGAAGAGTGGTTCTGCAATGGGCACATATCCAGAATATGTAACAACTCAGAAAGGAACTATTGATAGTTGCACGAAGAGGCTGGAACATGCTGCTACCACAGAAGCTGAACCCGTATATAGTCAGAACAGTGTTTGCAGTCTCAAACATGAGAAGTACACACTTTCTCAATTTGTCATGCCAACCGAAGAAGTAGCTGAGGCATTGCTAACTAATGGAGCAATTGGTGGCTCTGTTTTGCATGAAGATGGCTTCCAAATGCAACAGGAAAAGATCTCCATTGGACATCAGGCCAAGGACATGGAAACATGCAGATTGGTCTCAAGCATTCATGACAGCAGGTCCAGAGTTTCAGAAGATTTGTATTTTGACATGGTATGCTTGTTTTATATTCAATCTGAATATGGGAAAGTGAATGTTTTTTATTTCATTTTGTTATCTATATGCAATTGGTTTTTTAATTTTAGTTAATTTCGATTCTGGGCATGTCTCTCATAGTCTAATTGATGTATACTCATTAATGCAAAAGTACTTTTCCATTGACATACCTCCCAGAGCAATAAGTGAAGGTATGAAAGACCAAAGAAGCAGAAATTACACTCACTGAACATCTAAGACCCATAAAACAGAGTACTTGTTTTGTGTAGCTTTCTATATTACCTTTAATCTAGATTTTTCTCTATTGCTGTCCAACTAAGTGGCTGTGGGGCGCATTGGTCCCAGTGTTGCAGACCAGGTGAAAGGAGATAATTTATGTAGTCTCTACAGAAGAGCTCTAAACTAATTGAGCCTGGCAGCAAATGCCTCTTTAATACGAGGCAAGGCACTGCTGGTTGGAATATAAAAAGGTCTAGAAGGATCTGAAAGAATTTAAGTAACTGTAAATATGGTCAATACGTTATAATAGGACAAGTTCCTTTCTGTGCTTTTGTTTAAGATTGAGATCCATGTATAAGTTATTGTTATGTGATGGTTTTCATTTGTCAGAGATTTGTTGATGGTTGTTTATTTGGCATTATTAATCTTTCTGACTGCCTGGATCTCTGTGATTACGTGAGTTTTGATAACATTCTTTAACTTTAATTATTTGTTTTAATAGAGCTGTCCTGCTGTCCTTGAAAGAAATATCTTTGATAGTGTACCAAAGAAATGTTAAATAACTTATATAATTAAACATACCTCATGAATTCCATGTTGTTGAAATATCCAAAATTTGTGGATTTATCATGCTGATATATCTTCCTGTGTTTTTTTGTCTTGCTATTTTGGTTAGTATTCATATATTTTATATTAGCTATCTGATCTTTTCTTGTTCTTGTCCAGATCACTGCTTCTTCTCCAAGATTCAAAAACATGCTGTCTGATTATGAGACAATGGATCAAGCATGCAAAGGGTGTGTGTACATAGAAAAATATTCGTCACCTTCTGTTTCTGAATGTGGGGGCTTTAGTACCAGAACTCATGCAGAATTTGATTGTAGTGAAGGTGAACACTTTGTTCACTATGACTCAAGTGCAGGTCTTGGTTGCTTTTCTTTGGACCATGTTCCTCGTAAGAAAGTTCCTGTAGGGCCAGAATTTCAAGCTGACATACCTGTATGCAGACCTCAAGCACGGGTGTTTCTATCTGATGCCAATGATAGAATGTCATTCCAACCATGTCAAGCTGTTGACACAAAAGATGATGACAGATACTCTCATAATAGTTTGACTGGCATTCAAGTGTGGCCCTTAGTGGGATCAAATGGTGTCGTTACCAAGGATACTGTGGGACTAGGAAGGTCTACATATTGCAACTGTCCAGATTCAAATTCTATAAGGTGTGTCAAAGAGCATATCGAAGAAGAACGGGAGATGTTGAAATTGAAGCTCGGTGAAGCATTCTATTCATGGGGATTTCATGACATGGGTGAAAGTGTGTCAGAGAAATGGACAAAAGAGGAGGAACAAACCTTTCAGGATCTTGTGAATATGAACCCCATATCGTCAAACAAGAATTTTTGGAATTATCTATCTGTGGCCTTTCCATCAAGAAGCAAAAAGGAGCTGGTCAGTTACTATTTCAATGTGTTTGTGCTGCGTCGACGGGCCTTTCAGAATAGGTTAGACCCAGATAACATTGACAGTGATGATGATGAAACAGACTGTACAAACTCTGAAATTGGAGTAAGAGAAAGACTTTTGATGACTGAGGATGATGATGATTCAATGGATGAATCTGACACTACCGATGGTGATGAATTGATTGTAGAATCAGACGATGAAACGGCAGATGCAACAGAAGAGGATGATGAAATGGCAGCAAGTTCCATGTTAGAAGGTCAGACGAGCTGTAGGAGCAATCATGATATTAATTTTGACAGGCAAGAAAAAACGCTTGTGGAAAACCAGGATGAAGATACTGATGATGTAGCATGGGAATTTGTTGGTCACAGTAATATTCATAGTGATCTGATTGAGGGGCAATATTTGCAGGATGACTCTTGCATGTCATATGAATGGAACCATGAAAAGAAGTCAAGTGGATCTATGTGGATAAGAACTGATGGATCACCTGTTGCTGAGGATGAAAGAGTTAAAGCAGCGACAAGTTTTAACCATTTTTGTAAAGGACAACAGATGGATATAAATAATGTCAGTGACATGTTATGTGAAGACATCAAACAAAAAGGGTTTTCATCTTGCAAAGAAGAGCTTGTCATTGATGGACACTGTTCTCTTCTGGATCCCAGTGACTCAAAGCTTTGGGACATTGCATTAGTCACAAGTTTAAAAGCAGATACTGACAGGTTGGTTTCAACCTGCAGCATGATTAAGGAGTTATTTGGTGATGAAACAAGAGAAAATGATAAATGCAGAAACAGAACAATCTAATTTCAATTTCTTCCCAACAAAGATCGGCTTTTTGGTGCCTTTTCCTGCCGACATTTTCAACATTTTTAATACCAACGATTTGGTTTTATTGCCTACAATTCAACCTTTACCATATGACTTTTTTGGCCAAATCGTTAAATTGTAGTCCTCAAATTTTCTCCCTTTGCTGCTCTCATCAGAATGATGGAATCTCTCCATTTGTGGATTGAGTGATATAGGTTGCTGTCAATAATATTCTTTTTTGCCCTTGTTCTTTATCTGGGTCATACATTTACCCATACTGTACATTGCTTTGTAATATCAATGTGGCAGTGAATGAAATTCTGCCAGATTTGTAAATTATATTGATTAGCCAAGTTTATGCTTCAAGAAGATTTGAGGTTTGATGATATGTTCATTTTCCACAATGACATTTACATTGAGGGAGCATAGCACGCATCAAAAATGTAAATTTTAATATAATAAAGGTCTAGAGCTTCAAATAGCCTTTTTACTCAGACTACTATCTTAATTGTGATATGATCTGGTCGAAATTGGCTTTTTGTTTTTAAGATCAGATTACTGAAGAAGAATCGAGGTTACATTATTTTATGGATTGTCAGAACATGTGGGTTGGCTGCAATTGCTGTTGGAATTTCTTTCATCAAGAGGAACAATTTACAAGCTTGAATGCAATTGAGATATCCTGTAGTTTCTTTTCGATAATGAAATGGGTATCATGCAAGTGCAGGCTCTAGATAAGGTAGATCGAGTACAATACTATACCATGAAAATGGGCAGAAAAATGTTATATGTAGATTTCCGTATATTAGATTAGAAGTGGGAGATTGCTTTTTGCTGTTTTGAACTTCACTATTTGACAATGCGGGTAGAGGAACACATTCACGAGAGAATGAGAGGAGCTGCAAATGATAAGGTTTTATCATAGGCTGGAAAATCTGAAGGAATTGATTATGCATGTATCGGACTTGCCTTTTTCTATCCATTACTATCCAATATGAAGCTCGAGTGGATCGATTGTCAGCAAATATGATATAGCATGTGAATTACCAATGCAAATGAGCATTTCATCAAGGTGAAAAATAAAATGATAATTTATTTTTTTGGCCTTATTGGTTCTAGTCTTTAACATGTTTTGCATAAAGAGATGGAAATTTCCTTCACTGTATCAAGGAAGGGAAAGAAGGTTGCTGGATCCTTCACTGTGTAAAGGAAATGAAAGAAGGTTGATGGAATCTTTCGCCAAGAATTATTTTTCTTGTCTTAACATTCTGTCCATAATCAATGGGGCATTATGAATTATTCATTACCGTGTATTGAAGGGAAAGAAGTGTGTTTTGGGATGTATGGCGACATCTGTGCAAGCGCCTTTGTGTGGCACCCCAAGAGACAGAACCAATGGGTTGATAGTTAGAGAGAGTGGTTGTAGTGTCCTGATGGACTTGACAGTCTCATTAAGAGTCAAAAATGAGTTTTTCTCGAATAATAGGGTTCTGGCTGGCGAATTCTTCTGGCCCTGATTACAATTGGGGTCATAGAGCCCCAATTTAGTGGAGTCATAGAGCCCTGGCCTTTAGTGCGCACCATGCCTCTCTCTTCGACCATCAGTCATACAGGGAGTTCCCCTCCTTTGTCCTCTTGGCACTCCATAATGAAATCTCCCCATATAAGCCAAGGGGCATCACGGAGATTGTTGATTATCAAAATAGAAAATCTTGGACACTCATTGCAACTTGCAAGCATGGACTTTGGCCAGCCCTAAAAGCTGGCCTTCTACGTTGAGAAAAATCCACGTCTGTAAGAGAGAAAAAACATAGTCTCAACAATAGCATTAGAGAGCTGGAAAGACAAGGATTGCGACCTACCCTTTTCTATCAATATAATCTGATGAATAGGAAACTCTAGCCATGGCCAAATCATTGAAAGTTCATTTCTCCCAGGGTCATTGAGGCCCTAGGCATTTGAAGAGGTCAGTTTCTTCAAAAACCAATGACATCATGTAGCTCTGCCTCATTGTTCTTGAGGTTATGTAGGGAGTTAAATGAATTACCAGAGGTCATTGTGTCGATCCAAAAAGCACCGAGTGTGGCGTGATTTGGCCTTTTGGTGATAACCTTCGATGGAAACTATTTCTTGGGATTCCAAAAGTGATGTCGGAGACAAAGGAGGTCTTAGACGTCTCAAGAGGTTGTTAGATCGAGGCCCCTTTGTGGAGGAGGCCGTGGAGGCCAAAGGCTTCTTAGTTGGGGTTTTCACACATTGGAACTTGGTCATGTTTACCTTCTTACCCTTGCACAGAGCTTCTATCCACACCTCTTGAGTCTTCACCTGTACTGGGACCCGCAAAGTGTTGGGAGCAAGTGGGGCCTATAAGAGTGGCGTCGTTTCAATTTTCATTGGGGGCATTAGAGGACAGTAACAGATGAGATGGTCAGGCTCCTGGTAGTGGAAACAAGTATCGGGTAGATTTAAATAGCGAACTCACTAGTGATGCCCCCAATGATTAATCCAAATGTATACGAATTCCTTTAGATCTTGGGATATATTAACCCACACATAGACATGGTGTTGAGGTCAAACCTTGAAAAATCCTAATGAGTCTTCGTAAATAAACCCCTTCGAAGGGGTGGCAATACACTGTAGGGCTGACCAAAAAAGCGACAGGTATGAACCTGCTCAAAAAACAACCATGGCAGGATCACAGCCCCTCTGGTGAGAGAGTTAGGGCTGTATCCGCTTTGATACCATGTAAAGATCCGGGATCAACGCGGTTAAAAAATGAGTCATGTTAATAGAATAAATAATCCATTAAACTGAATTTTATATGATACATGAGGATCCTCAATTTATAAGATCGAGGAGGCCCAACAAATACCCTAGAATAGCTGGGCAGTTGAGAGTGCCTACAAAGCTTACGACTCACACAAGCTGGCACCATTGGAAAATAGCAACATCAAGAGTGCGTAGGTTGGGAAAGTCTACCCATACCAGGTAGGCATGTTGCATCACTTTGTAAGCAAAGAAGTCACGGGTTCAGTGGTTAAAAACCACCATGATATTCTTGCATACCCAGGTGCCTCGATTCTGTGTCTCCTTTACATGAGAAGGATCGTTGAACTGGAGCATGAAAAAGTCCTTAGACTTTGTGTTCTGTGTGCAATGCTACCCATTGGGCCAGTGTGGAATAACGCTATAACCACTTCAAAGGGGTTCCCTCCCAACAAAAGAAAACAATGAATTTCTCCTAAATTGAAAAGACTAACAAACTCAAGATCAGAGAGTTTGATATCTAATAACAAAGACTAACAAACTCGTGGTACATCTTAAGGTTGAACATTAGGGGAACCATGGGTGCCATCCACAACAGCTAGTCTAGACTCACCAGTATGAATTATCATAGAAAGGCTAGGTGAAGCCAATATGCTTCACCTTATAAGAAGGTCGTTGACTACACAAACTAGCTAGGACGGACACAATACTGAAAACACGGTATGAATGTACAGCGAAAGATTACAATATTTAAGCCATTAACTCAAAACCCCGGCAGACCAAAACAACTCGAGATGCTACCTTATTGTTTGATATGCAGCTTTCTTCACGTTCCCTCTACAGTGAACATCGACCACTGATGAGAATATCTACTCCCTCTATAATTAGGCACTCGAACAAATTGATGAACGAAGATTTCTAAAGGGGTCGATATACATGGTAATGCATCTGTGTAACCGTGTTAAAGATTTTCGGTGAAGAAACCTTCTTGGAACCGCATGCAATATCCGGAGATGTAACTGGGTCAGGCCACAAGTCTCAGAGTACTTATTCAAAATGGCTCTGAAATTTTCAGTCTCATGAAGAAAAATATTCCAAATCTGGCGTAGTTGCAAGTTTGTTTATGGGTTTTTGGAGGTTCTGGTTCAATTCAGAGACCCTCAAATCCTTGGAAGGCATGAATGAACTGTCCCTAGCACTTTCTTCCATGGAACTATGCTTCACACTCAATTTTCTGCTCTTTCTTCCATGGAACTATGCTCTCTGCACTAGTGATGATTCCGTACTAAACATCCATACAGTCGTTGCTAAAAGCAGAAATATGTAGCTTGGTCGGGGCCACAAATCTCATGTGAGGACAAACTTATATTTTGCCGGTAGTGATGGTTCTCTATTAATGTTGCATCCTTATTATCATCGGTGCTTTTTAAAACAACCTGTCATTGTTGCATTAAGAGTAGCAAAGTGCTTTATAGTATAGTATTTGGAAATGTTTTGATGAAATATAATGCAGCGTTATGTTACATTACAAACAATAATTAGTAATTAAAAAACTTAATGTCAGTTCATTTTAAAAAACACCAAACAAAAAGTAATTAAAAATCCATTTCGGTTTATAAAGTTAAAAAATTAGCATAGATCCATCTTAATCCTGGATTTACCAAGCACCGAAGAGATCAAATGGGTGAGAGTAATTTTTTTTGAACATGCAAACAAATGTAAGATAAAAAAAATCACACCTCAAGAAATTGGATCCCTCTTGGTGCTTGGTAAACCCAGATTTAAAATAAATCTACGCTGATAAGTAATACTTACATTGTTTTCCTCACAACAACATTCCTCTTTATTGTGTTTGCCCCAAAACATGTACACAAATTGTAAACCCAGATTTAAAATAAATCTACGCTAATAAGTAATACTTGCATTGTTTTCCTCACAACAACATTCCTCTTTATTGTGTTTGCCCCAAAACATGTACACAAATTGTTCTTGATTATTTTTTCCCAGAAGATGTAGGTGAATTGAGTAGTTATTTTGCCTCTCTTATTAAGGTAGCCATTTGATGCTGTTTCAAAGACTGTCTTTGACACTTGTAAAGTCCAAGTCATGATTTTTCAGTGGATTTTTGGGCTTTTCCATGTGTTTTTTGAGGAATGATTCACAAATTGACTAGTTATTTTGGCCTCTTATTAAGGTAGCCATTCGATGTTGTTTCAAAAACAGCCTTCGACACTTTTAAAGTCCAAGTCATGATTTTTCAGTGGATTTTTGGGCTTTTCCATGTGTTTCTTCGAAACAATGATCGGTGTGTTACCACCTAAGTTGTACTTAGTGGTTTTTATCAAGTGAGCCCGGTGAACCGGACAGGGTTAACTTGTTTGGACTTCAAAAGACCTGTGGAAGTACTTCTGGGAAGTGCTTGTTGTATCATATCACATGTTCATACCCCATGGGGGAATTGTAATAAATGTTCTATCATGATAGTGTCTATAAAAGACTCGGTCTCTTAGACTTTATTTGTCAATCCGATCAGTCCAGGGTGTTTTTTCGCTTGGTTATTATTGGTTGTTGAATAAACGATTGATAATTTTTGAGTTTTTCACTCCATACCTCCAGAGTTGGGGTGGTCGGCTTGAGATTTAGGCCTATTAAGGTTATTAGAGTCTATGTGTCAATGTATAAACATGCTAGACATCATTTTCGAGTCATATGAACATGTCTAAGTACCCCTAGGTGTTTTTCAATTTTTCAATTTTTTAGTTTTTTCAGTGTTTTTTATTGAAAATTTAATTTTTCCAAAACTTAGGCTATTTTTTAATAGTTTAATTGGAAAATTTGATTTTGTAATAAAAGTGGGCCAAATAATCAGTTTCAGTGATGTAGGTGCTCATTTTCAAGCTAAGAGCACCATGTAAACCCATGGACCCACTATTTCCTAGTTTTGAGTGATTTTCTATCACTCAGGTCAGAAAGCCCCAAAAATCAATTATTGATTATTTTAATTAATAAATTGATGAATAATGGAGCAAATCCAAAATCATAAACTAGTGGATTCTCAGCCGATTTGATTGAAATCAGTCAGATCTGAAGCATATTGACTAGATCTGACAAATCCTTGACTAAAGGAGGTGATCAAATCAGATCCAGAGTTGATCTTCAGCATCCTTTATGGGAATTTCGCCCTTCCTCTCTCCTCCACACGTTTTTGGCTCATCTGGATGACTTTTGGTGGATGCTTCAGTGAACGGGTTGAGGTGTCAGTCAGGTCAGCCCCCCGATTGACAGTTGCACTCAGTGAGACTCAGATCTGGCTCAGACAGACACAGATCAGGCATTGATGGACTCTCCTTCAGCTGATTTGATGTGTCTCCTTGGGATTTGCGCCCCCCTTGGGCTGGATGGCCTGTATTTTGTATATATCCTGCTTGAGGCTCCCTCTTCCAGGCTAGTTAGAGCTGGACTGAAGGGATTGCCATTGTAACTCTGTATTTGATCATCATTTGTGAATAAAGAAGCTTTGGAGGCTATACTGTGTAGTGCATGTGTATGTGTGGATTCTCAGTGTTATGCTGCTGATGTGATAGTTGCAATTTCTTGCCAAATTCTGTGTTGCTTCTGTGTTATGGCTTCAAGGATTCGGCTGAATCTAGTAAGGGTGTAAACTAGGAAAGCTAGATTGCTTGATCTTGTTTATCCATATGATGTATGCTCAAAAATTTCAGTTATATGCTTAAATAAGGTTATTTTGGCATGATCTTTCATTTTTGTTGCTTTATACATCTATATCCAGATCTCACGAGGTGTGTGCAGGCTTGTGTTATTTAGTTGCAGGTTCCCGATTGGATGAAGATGTGGATCTAGATTGACGCCATTCCTATCCAATAAGCTCAAGACTCTGTCCACCAGCACTCCACAAAAGGGCCTTCTTTCAGCTTGCTCCATTCAAGCAACGATCCGACCTTCTCTCCTCTTCTTCTCATTTCTATAAAAAATCAACATTTTTACTCGGTTACTCTGTTCGTAGCTTTGATTTTGCTTAGATCTATCATATTAAAAGTAATTCCAACATAGATCTATCTTATCAAAGCCTATCGTCTAGATCTTACAGTTAAAAAAGTTTCATAAGCATTCTAGATCTAGCTTTAGGGAAATCATCTTTTTGCATGAAAATTTAAAGAAAACTTGTAGATCGCATGCATTAGATTTCCTTTCGCTGTTATAAATTTTAATATTTTGCAATATCAGTGCATATTTCATTGGCTGCACAAACAGCAAGCCAAGATCCCAAGGAAAGCTTTATATCCTTGGTTCATTTTTCCCTTGTTTGATTAGTTTTAACTTCATTTTTTTTTGAGATAAGGTAGGCTGGTCCAAAGGTACTCTTAAAGTGCTTTTGGGCATATGTTATTCTAACATGCTCGCTATATTTTAGCAGATCTGAAAGAAAAGAAAGGAAGTTGCTATCCGAAGTGGCCTCGGGAGCGTTCAAATCCCCCCAGGGGTCTCCCTTTTCACTAAAATCTTAAAATTTTTGCAAAGTTGTAAGATCTTGGTTTCAACCTATATAAGGACCAAGAAATTTCTGATATATCACTTCTCTGATATTGTAACCGCTGCTAATAAAATTATTTTTTGAATAGGCTCTTTCGAGCCCATTCTCCATCCCCCCTGGGGGGATTTGCGTCGGTGTCCTTTTCGTCGCTTTCTGCTTATTTCTTTTTCAAACTAGCATTGATCTAATTTGCAGGATAGTATACTTGATTTTATTATTAATTTCATATTCCACTTTTTGATTTTTCAAAGTAATCATAATACTTACCCCATGATTTCCCGATTGACCCGAAAGGGAAAAGAGATTCGTGGTAGGACTAATTAGAAAACCAGACTTGTGTATTTGTTTAAAACTTACTAAAATTGACAAGACTCCAATGTGTATGCTCTGTACTTGGCTGTGGTTCATCCGATCAGTCAAGCTGTATCAAAAGCACTTGAGTGACTAGTATAATTAGGACACACTTTCCCCAACTGACAAACCATCAGGTGAAAATCCAACACCTAGATCAAACATTTACGGTGGCAAAATACCCAAAGGAAGCGGGAACTTCTGAAAAGTGACCTCGGGGCGCCGATCTCTGTCACACCCTAACGGGTGCATTACGAACAATAGCCCTAGAGACTCCATTTCAGCCCACATATTCCTTGCGGGTAGCCGTGTAGGTTTAGTTTTGGACATACTCCAAGTACTCTCGGGTATATCTGGAGTCCCCCCTCAACCTAATTTTAATCAACTCATACTTCAAATTTAACTTAAAAAGTACCAAAAGGCAATCGCAAAACATTCACTCCAAGCACATGCAAGCATTTTGTTTCTATTTTTTGACTCCATTCTAAGGCATTGGTTATTTTCTTGCTTTACATATATATCGTGTCTCAGCATTGTGCTTTCGTGTGTTCATCTTTTATTTCTTGTCATCTTTGATTATCTATAATTAAATTGCAAACTCCTAAGCAACTCATTCAATTTAACATCACAACTCTAAGTAATTATCCTTAGTAACTCAATAGGGTCTACCCCCTTGGCTTCGTTAGGAGTTGAGCCTAAACGGAGGAGTCAAGAACAAGGCGACAGCCTTGACTCGAGATTTGCCCCCAAGGACACACCGAGTGGCTTGAAGATTTATGCCACGTGACCCAGGTGTGTGAGACGCAGCAACACGGTGGTGGACTCACTTTGTCAAATGTTCTTTTCAACAAATTAAAAAATGCTCAAAAGAGAGCACCAAGCCAAAAAAAGTTATAACTCAAACCTCACTTTTCCTTTGGCAGTGCAAGTTTATCCACTTAGCTTTCCTGCTTATTGTTAAATAAGCTATGCTAAGGTTAGGGTTATTGCATTTTAAGTTTTGTTGGTATCATAATAAAATGTAGTTTCAGATTTAGAAAAATGTTGTTTCAAATTTTTAACAAATGAACATAGAAGTGACATCTATTTTCTCTTTTCAAGATAAGCAATTACTAGTCTAATTTCTAATCACTTTATATTGCTATGTACTTTTTCTTCACTATTTAAGTCATTGAAAAAATGAAGATAAAAGCCGCATCTCTTTTCTCTTCTCAAGACAAGCAATCATTATTCTAATTTCTAATCACTTTATTGTTATGTATTCTCTCGTCACTATTTAAATAATTGAAAATTTGATTTTCATTATAATATTATAATATCAATTTTGTACATCTTTACAATATTGTATTATTTGATTTTCGATTCAATCTGGATCAATTTCTTAAAGAACATACTATTCTAATAAAACTAGGATCTAAAAGTGTATATGTTTTCTTTTTATTCCTTACTAGTCATACAATGCCGATTCAAGAGCAGATTTAGTGGCAAGAGAGATTGAAGCTGACGTTCAAAACTTGGTAGCTACTTTACACCTTTATGGTTATTTTATCTTCTCTTGTTATTGCCATTAAGCTTTTCTGTCCACCACCTTTTCAACTTAGATTTTTGTTTTTTTGTTCTAGGCATGGCATTGCTAGGTTCTGACTTGTGGTAAGGGCCCATGATCTGAGTGCACGAAATGGCACGACATGAGTGGGCCAAGTGGCAAGGTCTAAGTGGGCCAAGTGGCATGGTCTGAGTGGGTCAAGTGGGACGGCATTAGTAGGCCAAGTGGGACGACACGAGGGGGTTATGGTAAAGGGCTTTGATTTTTTCCCATCTTGTATATTTGCTTCTCCAACCCTCATTATTTGTTTTTTGCTTTCCTCTTCTCATTACGCTCTTCACATGGTTTAGTATATCCTATGTGAGCTTGTACTTAAAAATTACACTTCAAAAAATCTTTGTTTGTTAAACTCCATCTCCTCGACATGCAAATGCATTTCAAATATTGCCTCCCTTAAGGATGACCTGGAATTTCTGGCAAAAGACGATCTCCTCTTCCTCTTTTGAGGGTTTTCATAATTCCTATTTATGTGTCCTTTTGCCCAATGTTCAAAACGTTTTCTTGCTGCTTAAGCATGTTGTGCTTCAATCTCCAATTCATTCTTCAATGCCATGCCTTTCACTTTCCAATTCATTCTTCTTTATTCAAGTATGCTTCTATCGATGTTGAAGTCTATCCCCACCTCGATCCACTCTTGTTTAACCCATCCCCTCTTCTTGTCACCGTTATAGTGCCAAAGTTGGTCATTCTACTTGTCCTTCTCTGCCATTAACAACATCCACTTTTAAAAATTAATGTGACATTGTGCGGATCAACTAAATTTACTTGAGCAATTTTGATTAAAATTGCAATTTTTTATTGATTTTAATGTATAAATAGATTCAATACTATTACATACTTTTAATGCAACTGGATTGTACAATGTTAAACTTTAATATTTATGACTAGCACTCTAAATTTGTTCTCACTGGATCTCAGGCCAAAAATGCCCACTAACCCTCCTATAGTTATAATAATTATGAGCACCCAAAAAAGAGTCTAACTTCATCACGCGTTTGGACTACTTGATTGTCATCTTGGGTTGAAATTGGGCATCACCCTTAGTGATTGATTTAAAAGTTTATGACAAGAACATGTTATGGGTAGTTTTCATTTTATGCTAAACATACATTTGATTTGGTCTAATTGGGCAAGATCTTTTCTCTTTAAAAATGATAAACAAACTTGAACACTTCCTTAAATTGTTATTTTTAACTTTTCATTTTTTTTTCAAAATTTTTCCATTTTAATGAAGTTAGATTAATGCACTTATTTAGATCTCTACCATTTAAAAAGTAAACTCACCATACAAAAGCTTTATTAGAGAACTTACACCCATTGTAGATACATCCAATCAAATTAATGTGTATCCTTCAATTTTTTTTATTAAATTTATTGTTTATCTTTTGCAATTGTTAATAAAGAAAATTATTGCACCGAGAGTAACAAGCATGGGGGAGATGTTGTCACATGCGTAACATAACACTACAAATAAAATAAGTAGTTAAAAAAATAAATTCACGTCGGCTCATAAAATAAAAAGTTATAACCAAGTGAAAAATTAATTAAAAAATCCATGTCAGCTTATAAAATAAAAAAAAATTAAAACCAACATAAATCTACCTAAACTTGCTTGTAAATTTTTTTTAAACATGTAAAAAAATCAAGTTAGCAAGATCCCTCTCGGTGCTTGGTAGATCCGAAGAAGGATCTATGTCGGTTTTTACAAATTCCCATTAATTTTTTAAGTTTGTAAATAGAATCGTTGAAATGAATAAGTCCTTATTCATATTATTCCTTGGCAAACACCTTTATTTATACATTGCATATGGTGGTTGTGATTCCACTTCCAACCAACCTCTTCAAGTTCCTACGTGACTATTCACATTACAATATTTACATAACACATGGAACTATAATCCGAGGATTAGGTACCCAACATCCCCCCTCTTAATCCAAAGGGGTCTTTGTGAGTCTGAGCATGGTTCTAAATCTTTCAAACTTTTCTCGTCCAAGTGCTTTGGTGAAGATGTTGGCAATTTGTTCATTTGTGGAACAATGTCGTAGATGAATTGTCTTGGCCTCTACATGATGTCAAATCAAATGGTACTGTGTGTTGATGTGCTTGGTTCAATCATGAAATCTGGGATTCTTGGCCAATTTGATTGCAGAAGTATTGTCAATCAATAAGAGAGTGGAATTTTCTTGCTTCTCCTGCAAATATTCAAGTATCTTCTTGAGCCACACAATCTCCTTTGTTGCTTTTGTTGCTGCCACATATTCTGCTTATGTTGTCGAATCTACTGGAACTGATTGTTTGCGTGATCTCTAGGAAATAGTTGTTGATCCAAGATGCATTGTGTATCCAGAAGCGGATACTCATATCTCTTTGTCACCATCGAAGTCTAAATCAGTGTACCCAATAAGTTTGAAGTATTCCCCCTTAGTGTACTTGAGTCCAAAGTATCGAGTCCCCTTCAAGTATCTTAGAACTCTTTTTGCTGCAGACCAATGTCCTTCACAAGGTTTGTGCATGTATTTGGAAAGAACGCCAACAACATAAGAAATACCTGGTCTGGTAGTGGTAAGGTAGATAAGGCTTCCTACAAGCTGTCGGTACTTTGTTGCATCCTCAAATTATTTTCCTTCACTTGATGTGAGCTTCAACTTTTGTTCCATTGGAATTGAGAGAGGGTTGCATTGCGCCATGCAAAATATGTTCAATAATTATCCAACATAATTTTTTTGAGATATGAATATATACTTAGGATGTTGAGTCACTTCAATTCCTAAGTAATAATGAAGATGTCCCAAGTCATTCATTTCAAAACACTTTTCAAATATTTCTTTATGGATGCTATATAATCTTCATTGTCCCTTGTCATTAAAAGGTCATCTACATATACTACAAGAAATACATTAGATCTTCCAACTTTCTTCACAAATAATGTTGCGTCATCAAGATTATAATGCTTGAAATTTAGCTTTAGAAGATGCTCAGTTATATTTTCATACCATGCTCGTGGTGCTTGTTTTAGGCCATACAAGGATTTGACAAGCTTGCATACCTTGTTTTTGTCACGTCCCCTCCACTCTACCTCGTCGAGGAGAGGACGCGACTGGACTGTTGCTTTTCTATCAGACTGGGAAATCTAGCCCAATGAACATAAACCAAAATGCATTGCAATAACAAACATATACACATGTATAATGAATGAAAATACAATGGAAGCAAACACATTACAAGCATTCTATATGTTCATAAACATTCATTAAACAAATACATTGCAGAGGTTAAACACAGGAAAATACTTATCTTGAGAAGAAGCTTCCCCGCAACTAGCTATGTTGTTGCAATGTTCCACCCAACCATAGGCCAGTGTGCTCATCAATCTCTCAACACCACTACCACCCCTGAGCCGGGCATGATTCCACAAAGAACTAGGGAACAATAGACTTACAAACAACAAAACCATACACACAGAGTTAAGCCAACACACAATTGGGTTTCACAGGTTGTCCATCCAAGCCAATAAACAATTGGGTTTCACAGGCTACTAATGAAACAAGCCAATAACATATGGGTTCCTTAGACTTACTCATCCAAGCCAACATTCACATCCAAAAACAGTCAAACCATCTAACAGATGGGTTCCTTGGACTTACTCAGCCAAGCCAACACAAGGCAATCACATCCCAACAAAGTCAAACCATCTAACATATGGGTTCTTCGGACTTACTCAGCCAAGCCAACACAAGGATGCACTTCACAACAAAATACAAGTTCTGGGTATGAAGGAAAGACGTTCTTCAACCAAAAACGAATTGGTAGAAGGGGAAATCAACCCCGAGGGGAGCAACTCTGATTTCAAAAATGTCTATGGGCATTCCAGGAGCAAAATCAACTGCTATAAACCCCAAAATCATGGATATATCTTCCTATCCACTGAGCATAACCAAAAATGGGTTTGCAACCAAAAACGGATTGGTAAAATGGGGAAAAACACCCTAGGAACCAAAAACGATTTCAGCAAACGTTCTTGGGCATTACAGGGGCAAAAACGACCTCCCTGAACCCCCAAATAGTGAATCACTGTTGCACATTCACTCAACAACACAAAAATGGTTTTTCTCAGCCATGGCAAGATGAGGAAATGCATGAAACGTGAGGGGAAAACGCCCAGGAGCTCCAACTGCGTGAGAGAGCAAAAACGTATGGGTGAATAATGGCTTGGGAATCCATTTCCAAGTATTTACTTGCCCCATAAGTCAAAATTCGTTTTCTCAAACATGGGTGGCTTCCCCAATACGAATTTTCCTACCATACTCTTCCCATTCCCATGCATTAACTTCCTCAATCAATTTCTAAATGACTGGGCACAAAAGATAAAATGGGTAGTTGACAGCTTTATGGGTTTTCCCTTTGACATTTGGCTTTGCTCTATTGGATCAAGGGTTTGGATATTCCCCCCTTATTCCTTGTGAAATCATGTCCCCATCTCTTTAATGTTGCATTAACATAGCTATTTGTGGTATTTTTATTAATTGCATATTTACATGATGTCCGAAATTATATTGTGCCTGGATAGCACGTGAACCGTCGGCATCGATTTTAATTGTCGAACATAAAACAATAAATCCATGGTGGGACCTTTGCCTTGAGCTCCACACCATGATTTAATAACGCTATTTAAATCATATATAATTTAATGCAATTGGGGCAAAACCGGGGTATTACAGTTTTCTTGTCCCTTCAAAGCAAAACCTTTTGGTTGAGACATGAAGGCATTTTATTTCAAGTCTCCATTCAAGAAAGCAGTTTTTACATCCATTTGGTGGACTTTCCACCCATTTTGTGTTGCCATGGAGAGCAAAGTGCAAATGGTAGCCCATTTTGTTGTGGGGGAGAATGTTTCTTTATAGTAAGCTCTTTTTTGTGCATATCCTTTAACCACAAGCCTTGCATTGTGTTTGTTAAGTGAGGCATTTGATTTGTGTTTGTTCTTGTAGACCCACTTGCAACCAACTAGTTTTGTTCCATTTGTAGGGTCAAAGGTTCCAGGTTCCATCCTTTATGAGTGCATCATATTCATTTTGCATAGCCTCTTTCCATTCATTACATTCAACAACTTCTATAAAGGAAGTTGGTTCAAATTTAGCAGATAAATCCAATTCACAATCAAATGAGATATCCATGTCATCACCTAAGTTATTTGCTTCTCCTCCATCATCTTGTGTTGTTGAGTTTCTCGTTCCTAGCTTTCCAACTTCATATGGATGGACACTTTCAAGTGTTTTTATGGCTCATTTTGGAATCTTCTTTGATGGTCCAGCTTGATCAGTTGGAGGTGCTTCATTCTCTTCAAAGTTCAATCTTCCAATCCTTTCAATAGCATCATTCAGTTCAGGTGAAGTGATGGGAACTTCTTCTTCGTGAGGGGGTGTTGGTGCTTCAAAAGTATGTTCCAAATATTGATCTTGATCCAAGATCGGGATTCCCCCTTCAAGGTTTGGAATTTCATTATCAAATTCATAATATGTCTTTAGATGGGAAAACTTCTCCAGACGATCAAGTTGCCTTTCAATAGACTTGTTATTTTTATTAGTTTCAAGAAAAACGACTTCTCTAGACACAACAAATTCTTGTTTACCTCATCATAAAGATGGTATGCATTGGAAGTGTCTGAATACCCCAAGAAAATACATCTTCTACTTCTACCGCCAATTTTGTTTCTTTTCTCCTTTGGTATCAAGGCATAATATGTGGAACCAAAAAATATGAGATGCATAATGGAAGGAAGGTGGCCAAACCACAATTCATGTGGGGTTGTGTCTGCAATAGCATGAGATGGACTTCTATTTCTCCAATATTTTGCACATACTATTGCATCACCCCAAAACATCAGTTTCACATTCTTGAAAAACATCATTGATATTGCCATATTCATTAATGTTCTATTCATCCTTTCTGCTACACCATTTTGTTGAGGATTATAAGGAACCGAAGTTTGATGTGTAATCCCATGTTTGAAAATTTAATTTTATCAAATGCATTAGATGTATATTATTTACAATTATCTGAATGAAATGTACCAATGCGTGTTTATGCTTGATTCTCTATCTATACATGAAAGTTCTTGAATGTTTGAAATGCTTCAAACTTTGTCTTCAACAAATATACCCAACACATTCTTGAATAACCATCAACAAAGGTCATGAGGTACTTATTACCATTTGTAGATGGAATTGGCATGGGGCCACATAAGTCAGAATGAATTAGTTCTAACTTTCTATACGCTTTGTATTTTGACTCATGAAAAGGTTGCTTATTATGTTTGTCTAGAATGCATGCATCACATTTGTTTCTCTGTTTTGGAATAGTAGGAAAACCATATACACCATTCTTTCTTAACAAACAAACAACTGTTATAATTCAAGTGACCAAATATTGCATGCCACAATACACTGGATGACATATTACCTTCTTTAAGCTAAGACATATATGCAAAGTTTTGAACTGTTGCAGAACAACCCTTCAACTTTAGCAGCTTTCCATTTTCATACATGGTCATGATGACTTTGTTGTTAGAGGACTTCCTTATCTCTACAATTCCGTAAAACATGTAGATGGAATGGCCTTGCTGTCGAATATGCACTAAGGACAACAAGCTTCTCTGCAACTCTGGAAGATATAGAACAATATTTAACACAAAATCAGAGAAACTAGGTAGCTTAAGCTTAATTGAACCAATTCCCCTTGGTTTGAAGCTAGATTTGTTTGCAAAGTACACTATGACATTTTTAATGTCATTTAGTTCTTCAAAACAATATTTTCTAAAAGCCATATGAGAAGTTGCACCAATATCAAGCAACCAACAATCTTTGTAAGATGAAAGAGAAGTTATTTCATTAATACCAAGATTACAGTGTGCAACTATACAATGAGCTGAATTGGGGGCTTTACCAACCACTTGATTCTTATTCTTGTCTTCTTTATTTTGATTGTGTCTTCCTTTGATGGACTCCCAAGAAACCCAACACTAATTAGCTTCATGTCCATTCTTTCCACAACGTTTTCACTTCAGATTTGATCTTTTGTTTGAGTTGTTTCTACCCCCTCTGCCTCTGAAATTTCTTCTTCCTCGTCATCTTCTGCTGCTATCTCCCTTATAAGGGTCTTTGGGCTAATTCTTTGCTTTCTGAACAAAGCAAATGGATTCTCCAACATGCTCTCTTGATTTCTTTCCAAAGGCTACCTCTATGTCTGCAATCTTTTCTACCGGGGTGTCAAAGGTGAGGTCTTTGAAGTTGTTGCTTGCCTGCAAGGATTCAAGGTAGTTGGAGTGAGTTGAATACAATGACTTTACAAATGATGCAAGTGGAAGGTCACATTTCATACCATATGCTTGTATCTTATGCATTATTTCTCTGATCTCCGATGCAAATAACATAGGATCATTATCTTTTTCTTCCAAACTGAACAATTTTAACATTAGTTGAATTATCTCCATTTTAGAATGTGAGTCATACAAGTATTTTAATGCTTTTAATGCTTCAAAGCATGATTTTTGCAGGAAAAATATGCTGGCTCACCTCTTCACTAACACTAGCAGTGATCATAGCTAGGGCTTTCTTGTCTCTGGAGTGCCAAATAACAAGTCCTTTCTCTGATGTGGGAGGTTTAGGGTCAATGGTTATGACTGCATCTGACTTTGTGTGAATAGTCTTTCCTTCACAAATCTCTTCCCATAGGCCATTGTATATAAAGGTTGATTTAATCATTTTGGACCATTTTGGATATGTGTTCTTTCTAGTGAGGACACAACCAACAATAGATGCCAAAGAGTGCATCTTCAATCTGGAACTTGTAACTTACAGAATGCTTTGAGAAAATATAAGATACAAGCTTGAGTTCCTTCTCCTTTACAAGTTACAAAATGATTCCGCAGCCTATTACACAATTATGCAACCTATTACAAATGATTTTGCAACCTATTACACATAATTATGCAGCTGCTTAAAATAGTTCTGCAACACTATCTAAGTAACTCTAAAGTGCTATTACATTCAATATTCTTGTTTCTTACAAGATTCTAAGAACACATTTACACTTTGTTCAAATCACTACAATATGATCACTCTATTACAAAAGAATCTTGCAACATATTTGTGCAAGTTGCAGCACCAACAAAATGATTGCACAGTAGCAAAAACTTCTAATTGCACAGACAGTCTCAAGCTTCTCTTACACCAATAGATCTCTATGCAGATATAGAGAAGTCTCCAGAATGTATATTCCTTGCAGCTGAACACAAGCCTGGTGATGTATTCAACAAATTAATGCTATCAACATAAAAAATGTAGACAAGATCAATCGTAAGGAAATCACAACACTTGTATAATATCGTCACATCCTCAAGTTCAAAAACGTTGCTTCAATAGTTACAGACTGATGTTCTTACGACTTCAATACAAAATTTGCATCATTCATGGATTCATATATATCATTTCTCCTTTGACTCAAATACATAGTTATCATAACTCATAGATCATCATTCATGGACTCGTCTGAGCAGCAAACACAAACTCATACAAGATGCATATACATCAAGTTATTTCACTTCAAACTTCACGCAAATACCTAGGGTAAATTTAGGATTTATGTATCCCAACTGTCACAAGTAATACAACACTAAAGTTTTACCTCCACGCTCTTGAGAAAGGGTGTGAATCTCCACCATTAGTCTTCAGTCATCGACGTTGAAAGGAATTATAGTAGCATATCACAGCTTCAATCAACGTGGTCACACTTCACGCAGTTTAAGACAACAATCTCTCTCCACTAATGATATTCAGTCTTCAAAGCGATCACAACTACAACAATACGACTTCAATCTCTAATAAATTCTCAGCTGCAATTACCGAGATCTCTTATTGACTGGTCACAGTACTCCATCTTCCATAGTAGTTCCCAACATGAATCTCCACATAAAATCGCATCCCATAACATGTGGATTCTACCCAAATTTGAACAGAAAACACACGACTTCTATGATAAACATGTTATGGCTATGGATGGAGATAGAAGGTCATGGCCTTCTCAACGCATGTGTGGAGAATCTCTTAGCAGGTAGTGGAATGGAAGCATAATGGGGTTGTGAGAAATACTAGTTGCAGCAGAGTGGAAGCACTCTTAAACGAGAAAATGAAGCGTTGACGCAAAATTAGGGTTAGGTATAGAGCAAACTTAATTCAAATGTTTTCGCAGCGAACAGTAAAAAACGTACAACAAATTGAGGAAATAATTAATAACATATTTTCCAATGGACTATTTCATACCTAAGAGGCTAAGACACAACCATTCCTCAATGCAGGCTTGGACTTGGAACGCACACAATGAATGCACCAACAGGAGATACACATGAAATTATTGGCACCCAGGCTGTAGAAAACACACGTAGAGATAGATTGATGGGGCAGGCAGCCTAGAATAGATTAGCAGAAGGCAGAATGGAGGTTTGGCAGCTAGAATGCCAAGACTGACAAGTAAACAGGAAAGAGTTATGGCAGTATCCACTCTGATACCACTATTGAAATGAATAACTCCTTATTCATATTATTCCTTGACAAATGCCTTTATTTATACATGGCATATAGTTGTTGTGATTTCACTTTCAACCAGCTTGTTCAATTCTTACCTGATTATTCAAATTTAAAATATATTTACAATATTTACATAACTTATGGAACCATAATTGAGGATTAGGTATTCAACAAGAATAAAATCTTAGGTTGTTAATAGTCAACTTAGATACTAATAAATTTCAGTGATGTCAAAGCTCCAAATCTACATTGAATGGGGTGCTAGGGAGTTGAGACTCAAGATGTCCAATGTTAATACTTTTAGTTCCCTTTTCCACTCTAAAAAAATGCACATAAATTTATTAAGTACCTTCTATTTTCCATTATGAAACAACAAATCACAAACAGTCAAAATCAAATTAGTTCCTCCAAGTTGCAAATACATCCCTTGTTCCATTATAAACGTTGTGTAGTGCCCACTATGAAGTTGTGAACAATCAAAATGCTACAAGGAATAAACCAACTCAACATAGTTTTCATACTATAAAATAAAAGGAAGTTGTCCATTAAAACAAACAACAATGGTTGATAATTCCAATGGGTTTGATCGGGCCTTGGGCGGATGAATTGAGTGACCCTTTGGATTATCTATTGATAACCATTTTTAATCTCTAACTTCATAATTGTTAAAAACTATATTTGGGCACTTTGTAATGCAATTTCTTGTTATGTTTGCATGGATGAATATATGGTACAACGAGCACGTGCATGGATGCTTGACATTTATTTATTCGTATTGTTTTATATCATTATCAATTATATTAAATTTATTATAAATTCTTATATCTATTTTTTTAATTTTAAATTATTATTTTCTTTTTGTTTCTTTTTGTATTTTTAGGTTTAGATGTTCGTTTATTTTTTAATGTTTATTTGTTTTTTAATTTATATTTCATACTAAAATGTAACACATAAACATTAGAGGATATTTTAGTGTTTATTTGTTTTTTTTTTATATTTCATACTAGAATATAACACACAAACATTAGAGGAATGAAGCTTAAAGATGAGCTTGTTGCAAGAGATTTCTATAATGAGTAGAAATGGGGTCCACCACTTCCAAACTATTTGCATTGAGCTAGACAGAGCTAACATAGCAAAAATTCTAAAATTAACTATATTATTTTCCAATTTTCATAAGTGAGGAAGCAAATCAGATGCTAATAGAAGAGGTATCCAAAGGAGAGTTAAAGGTAGTAATAACATCTCTAAAAAGGGACAAAATCCTTGAGTATAATGTGTGCCCAGTTGAATTTTGTATTGGTTTCTATGAACTAATGGAAGATGATGTCCTTAGAGTTATTCAAGAATCAAGGAGTACAAGGAAATGTTTGGGTATTTAACTAAACATGTATAGTTCTTATTCTTAAAAAGGATAGCCCATAATTATTTCACGAATTTAGTTCCATCTCTTTATGAAATCACATACACAAAATCATGGCTAATATCTTGGTTGTAAGGCTATAAAGAAAATTTTCTTTGAGACAATTTCGAAGAGAAATTTTGTTTTCGGGATGGAAGAGAAATTCATGATGCCATAGGTATTCCTCAATAAGGATTGCATACCGTTAGATAAAGAAGCTTGTTAGCTATACATTATAATGATGCTTCTTCATATAGGCTTTAACCTTGAAGTAGTCAAGTGGAATATGGAGTGTTTGTCTTATGTTTCTTTTTCAATGCTAATGAATGGGTCAACATCCAAATTATTTAATCCTTCTGAGGATTGAGGCAAGGATGTCCTTTTTGTGAGGGACCTGCAGCAAATAATTAATCAAAATACACGATATAGCAGCAGAACTCAAAATCACTTTTATATTAATCGCAGGCCACTTCGAGGGGGCAACCTCCTTTGAGCAAGCTCAATACAAAATAACTTCACGGTGCCTTCCTTGGCCTCAACACACACTTATATACTAAAAATAGGCGCCAATACTATGGGTCAAAACCATGGGCCAATATAAACTATGGATCAACAAATACTACAGGCGGCTTACAAAGCATATGCGCCCAACAACAATAACACAAACTATGGATCAACAATTACTATGGGACGACTTACAAAGCATATGCGTCCAACAACAATATACTAACACGGTAAAGAGAAGGATTGACATGGGTTCCTAACATCCCCTCCCCCTTAGAAAAAGCTTTGTCCTCAAAGCTTTAGATGTGGAAATTGTCGCTGAATTGGAAAGAGTGGTTCCCACGTAGCATCCTCGGGCTGCATTCCGTGCCAATGAATTAAGACCTCTGTGATAGAGCGAGAGCGAAGCTGACGAGTGCGCTTATTGAGGACAGCCTCCGGCTCCAAAAAGATGGATCCTTCATTATCCAGTTCTGGTAAAATAGCTTGGCCTTTGATGTTGGTGCCAAGAACTTTCTTCAGACAAGAGACATGAAATACTGGATGAATGCGGGAAGAAGGCGGAAGTTCCAATTTATAAGCAACAGACCCAATCTTCTGAAGAATCCTATATGGCCCATAGAACTTTGGAGCGAGCTTATGACGCCCTTTGAGTTGTAGTGAGGATTGCTTGTAAGGCTGGAGACGAAGAAAAACCATATCATCGGCTTCAGAAGTGCGCTCAGAACGGTGTTGATCAGCTTGTTGCTTCATGTGATTTCTTGCCATGTGAAGATTTTCGCGCAAAATGCGAAGAACCTCATCGTGGTTTCGAAGGACCGCGTCAACTGCTTGAACTGGAGAACTGTTGGGGGTGTAAGGAAGAAGAACTGGCGGTGCCTGACCATAAACTGCTTCATATGGAGTCATTTTAGAGGCAGTTTGGTAAGAGGTATTGTACCACCATTCAGCGAGAGGGAGCCACTTTGCCCACTAATGTTGTTGCTCAGAGGAGAAGCAACCAAGATAAGTTTCCAAGCATTTATTGATAATTTCAATCTGACCATCCGTTTGGGGGTGATAACCTGAACTCATCTTCAGTTTGGTGCCAGTGTGGTGAAAGAGTTCTGTCCAAAAATGACTGGTGAAAGTCGCATCACGATCCGAGACAATGGAAGAAGGCATTCCATGAAGACGAAAGATCTGGTCCAGGAAAATTTGAGCAACGGAGGAGGCTGTATAGGGATGGCTGAGAGCACAAAAATGACTATATTTGGAGAGGCGATCAACCACAACCAAAATCACAGTCTTCCCTCCAGATTTAGGGAGCCTGTCAATGAAATCCATAGAAATATTTGTCCATATCCGGGTAGGTATGGGCAAGGGTTCGAGCAATCCCGGAAGGGGTGTTGTTTCACGCTTATTGTGCTGGCAAGTATCACATTCAGCCACCATCTGTTGAATTGTCCTTTTCATGCCCTGCCAAAAGAAGTTGTGCCGTGCCCGTTCATACATTTTGAGAAAACCAGAGTGCCCAGCTGACGGAGAAGCATGGAGTTCATAGAAGATAGCTTGTTGAAGAGCTGTGTTCTGGGGAAGCACCAGACGACCCTTGTAGCTCAGTGAAGCACCATCCCAAGAGTAATGTGGGACAACAGAAGGGTTGTTGTCCAAGCATTGGATGATTTGAGATAATGAAGAGTCATTGACATAACCTTGTTGAACCGATTGCAACCAATTTGGAACAAGCATAGAAATCGCGGAAAGAGAACCTTGGTCATCAAATGTGCGAGAAAGGGCATCCACCACAATATTGTCCTTACCCTTCTTACAAGTGATCTCATAGTCATAACCCATGAGTTTGCTAACCCATTTCTGTTGTGCTGGGGAGGATACACGCTGTTCTAGGAAATATTTCAAACTCTGGTGATCAGTCTTGATGCAGAAATGATTCCCTAAGATGTAGGGTCGCCACTTTTGTACTGCATGCAAAATAGCCATCAGTTCCTTCTCATATGTAGAGGCAGCTAAATTCTTACCGGAAAGGGATTTGCTGGTGAACACAATGGGGTGTTCATCTTGAAGGAGAACAGCACCAAGTCCCACTGGTTCAGCAAAAAAACCTGTATATCGATCCAGAATTTGTTGGAGATCCAAAGGAGTAGTGGGGGCCGCTGATGGTTGCATTTGAATGGAATGGAGTTGAGCGATGACACCATGGGAACTCTTCTTAAGGAGTTTTTCCATGCGATGTGAACTGATGATGCTGAGAGACCCCAGTTGTAATCCTTTCAATGTGTGTTTGTGTCCATCGGGGGAGAACTACATCCAAAGTTCAGCAAAATCCCATAATATGGGGCCAAGTGTGCGCAGCCATTGAACGCCCAAAACCACATCACATCCGCCTAATGTCAAGGCAAGCATGTCAGAGCGGAGGTTATAATCTCCCATAGAGATACGCACATTACGACACTTCCCTTTGCAAGGTAAGGTGCCCCAATTGGCAACCATGACTTCAAAGTTGGAGTAAGGATGGATAAAACAATCAGCTTGTTTGGTGATCCGAGGGTCAATGAAATTATGAGTGCTTCCAGAATCAATGAGTATGGTAAGAGGAAGCTTCTTGAAGTAACCGCGTACCCGCATTGTTTGGGGGGCAGTGACTCCAGCTAAAGCATGGAGGGATATCTCGGGCTGGTCGTCCTGAGATGGAGGGTCAGTAGGCGGCGCCTGAATGTCAACCGGAGCATCCATTGGATCGAGAGCTTCTTCACCAATTTCAGAGGCAGGTGGAGAATCCACATCCAAGAGATAGAGCTTTTGTTGAACACATCGATGTCCCCGAGTGAATTGCTCATCACAATTATAACAAAGCCCTTTTTCTCTGTGTGCCTGCATCTCTATTTCAGACAAATGCTTGATTGGAGGTGAGCGAGGAGCTGGCGGAATGGGAGGTCATTGAGAACCCATATTTCGGAAGGGAACAAAAGAGGATTTGGAGCGCTGTTGGGCTGCCATCTTGTCTTCGGCCAACTTATCCAACCCCAGGGCTTCCATCATTGTGTTGGGACTGAACATTTTGACCTCAGAGCGAATTGCATCCTTTAGACCACTGATAAAACAACTCCGGTAGAAGTCATTAGGGAATCCTTCAGTGTGATTAGCTAGTTTCTCAAATTCAGTTTGATACTCTTTCACAGTGCCGGTTTGGCGAAGTATAGTGAGAGCTCCTGTGAAGTCATCAAAAGCACTAGGACCAAATCATTGCAAAAGGAGCTGGCAAAAATTAGGCCATTTTGGCTCTTCATGAGCCTTGATGTACCAACGATACCATTGAAGAGCTTCTTGTTCCACA